>OOFE01006896.1:7616-19867 GCA_900323365.1 Monocentris japonica | reverse complement strand
AACACTGACTAGTGCACAAAAAGACACTCTACAAAACGCATTCTGTCTGCTTTACTCAAATTAAACGGCTGATAACTTTGTGACATTTTTTATTAAAATAAACTTGACAATTGAGTCTCTTACGGTTATCTTACAGTTTACACGAAACAGCTTAAATCTAATCACATAATTTGTTCATACTATCATTCACGTAAAACTGTCTCCCATGCTGTTGTACCTCAGACACTTTTTCTCTTCACTGTTGAAAACTCTCAAAGATGTTGTTCCTCTGTGGAAGTAATCATTGTCTCTGTGTGGTGGTGGTCGCCTCCTGTGTCTGAGGCCTAAACCTATAGCACAGTAGATAACAGCACAGCAATGAGGAGAGAGATCAACTGACTGACCCCTGCTGCCAATCAGTTTATCCCTCCAGCCCGTCTGCTCCAAAGAAACCCAGCTTGGTTCCCAAAAATGTTTTTTGAAAACGTCTTATCGTCTCCACCACGATGTGGTGTGCACCACTGGATCTTTTATGTCGATTTATTTTGGCTTTGAGGAGGCCCGCAGCGCCATTGATTGTTGGAGGTAAATGAAATAAAGGCTTCCTTATTGGTATCCTGATATCTAAGCCAACTTTATCACCCACTACCAAAACCAACACTACCAGCCCCAGCTAACTGCCACAGGTCTGTCTGCAGAGAAACACATCATGCTTCTGTCATGGTAATAATCCCTTTAGCAGAAGCCATTTTGGGTGACTTTGAGGTGGCCTGGGGGCTTCCACTTATACATAGACACCCAGCTGTACCCAGAAAGACAGTATTTAACTCATCCTCCTCTACTACATAGTCTCATGTGTTATTATTTATAATTACCTGCAGATGAGCCATACATTTATTTAGTTCATATCTAAGTTAGCTGTTTTATTATTACGGCAATGCAATTCAGGTATTTCTCCATCAATGTCATTTCAATAACAGATAGGATGGCTAAGTATGTATCTGATCAGATAAGGGATAGTAATTATGAAAACTGTAACAATCAATGGAGTCACCCAGGACCATGAATTATGGCTGTGATTAGTATTGATTTTGTAGGCTATGAAGGGATGGATGGGAGCGAGGCCAGTACACATATAAGCAAAACTTGCATGGCATGGTGAAGAATTTCTGCTGTTAAAGCTGCCAAATTTGTAAAAATGAAAACAGATTGTGAGCCAGATTTGAACCTGTAGCATCACAAGTACATGCCTTGTGCCTCAGTCCACTGATTCACCTGGATGCCACAATATTTGTGCTTTAATTCTGTGCCTTGGCTTAGCAGGTCTAAAACATACACTTTCTTCCTCTTGGATAGAAACTTTCAATAAATTCAACTTGTGAAGAAGAATTAGTAGTGAATTCCACAACAGAGCTTGTTTGAATTATGTGGCAGAATAGGTAGCTTCCTTCATTGGTGCCACGCTTGCCTCCACTTGCCTCAATAGAGATTTGCAGAGAGAGGAGAAAAAAGGGGTATTCCTCAGAAATGTTGTACAGTTACTTTTTGTGAAGGGATTACAGTGATCTCTCTCCCTCCCATTGGCTTGGCCCGACGTGACAGTGGTGTGGTGATGTGTGGTTAACATGCCCAGCACCATCCATAACAAGCCTCCACATGGGCTTGTGTGACTCCCATTCATGCTTTGCGCTTTCGTGCTTTTCTTTTCCACTTTGTGTAAATGCGTCCAACTTCTTTTGGAATGTACGATTTCTAATGTTTTCCCGGCAAACGCGCAGAGTAAATAGTAATTTCTTGATTGAATTCATCTTTGAGACTTGTTCACCGATGTGCCACCTTTCCCTCTTGTGCACGAGAGGAGCATGAACTTTTTGCAGAGGGGAATACTCATTTAAAACAGGCCAGTTGCATGCTTTGGTTTACGTCGTGACAGTTTTTGAAATGGCAAAACCTTTAGATCACATTAAGAGACCCATGAATGCTTTCATGGTGTGGTCCAGAGGGCAAAGGCGCAAGATGGCCCAGGAAAATCCAAAGATGCACAACTCTGAAATCAGCAAGAGACTCGGCGCGGAGTGGAAGCTGCTGTCAGACTCCGAGAAACGTCCGTACATTGACGAGGCCAAGAGACTGCGGGCTCAGCACATGAAGGAGCACCCGGACTACAAGTACAGACCCCGGCGCAAACCCAAGAGTTTACTCAAGAGGGAACGCTTCGTTTTCCCCCTGCCCTCTTTCTTCGGGGACGCAGCAGAGCACTTGAAAGGATTTCCCATGGACTCTTTCCTTGCCCCCGGGGAGAAAGCCAGAGCTCTCCTTGCACCCACTTCGTCGTCGTACTCTCTCTTGGACCCGGTCGGGCCGTTCAGCACCGGAGCTGTCCAGCGCATTACGGAGATACCGCACGCTCTGGCCGCGGGCACCCTGCCCTACAACGCGCATTCATTTGGATACCAGACTGGAGGGATGGGAGGGTTGGCTTGCCCCGGACAGCACACCCACACCCACACCCACCCGTCACCCTCCAACCCGGGATACGTGGTGCCGTGTAACTGTAGCGCGTGGTCTGCAGCCGGTTTACAGCCTCAGGTAGCCTATATTCTGTTCCCCGGCGGCATGACCAAGACGGGCATGGACTCGTACAATTCACCCAGTTCAAGCGTGTGACGCTACAAGTACATCACGACCATGAACGTTTTCAAAACGCATGTTCATGACGGGGGAAAGTTTGTATCATAGCTGTGAAAAAGACCGTTTGCGCACTAGGAGGTCTACTTATGTCCATGGGAAAATACGACCCTTACGAAGAACAACTATAGTAATCCTATAATACGTTTTAGAAAACAATAAAACTGTAAACTACATATAATATCCTGTAGGAATATTATAGTGTTATACCATAAGGCCAATTTAAGCTTACTACAGTGTGACACAGATACATTATAAGTCCCTATAGGAATATTATAGGAGTATTATAGTGATTACTCGTTAGGGGAGCTGTAATATTTATTCCCTGTAAATATACTGCAGAGTAATGGTCTCCAAAATGTTCACGTTCTCTGCGGCTTTATGTAGAATTGTTTTTCTGCTACTCTTTTGACAACAGAAAAATAATTTCAAACTAAAGTCCATATACTCGGGCATCATATGTAACACAGAATTCAAATCGGTTGATATAAATCGACAGGGCATACGGCAAACATTTTATTTTTGTCCACATTATTGCCTGTAGAGTTTGGCTAAATTTATCAAATGTCTCCCTTCATAGTGGCCATAGGAGGGCAGAGGAAACCTGCAAGACCCAATCAGTTTTTGATATATTGTTTTAGTCTAATTTTGCATTGCTGCGTTCATATTACATAGGGACAGTAACATGTAAAAACGTTTTATTTTGAATTTTGGAATAATAAATCCATCAGTGTAAGTCTTGTAACCTAAGTCTCTTGTTTTTTTTTTCAAACAGCAAATTTGACAGTTCTGAAACAGTCATGCTGTATGTAGCAGGCTGTATTTTGCAGCCATGTGAGTCTATATTAATACAATGAAGATTTTATATAACTCATTTTTATTAATGAATCACTTGCTGCTTGCTTTGTGTGAACAGTGTTGGTGTGAAGTTGGTGGGGCAATGTGCATGTAATTTGGGGGATACTATAGTTTATTGTTTGTTTGTTTTAAATGATCCAGATCACCCGGTTTTTCTTGTTGCAATATTATCAAGTACAGATCCAATACTTATTTTCTACTGATTTATTATATGTCAGATTTCTTTCCAGCTTGTTTACCTTTGCTAGATGCCATTTCATGTCAGATGTCAGTTGTAATAATAACTCCATTTACATTCATATGCTGAAATGAGGGAAGGTCTCTGCCGTGGCTGTTTCTTTCTTTAATCATTTAAATTCCAGTTAGCTGCTGCCAGAGTAACTGCTGAGCTCCCAGTGGTCTGCGCAAAAGTAAAGCAAAAAGCAAAAAAATAAAAGACACATCAACTGAAGAAAACCTTGATAAACAGAGCAATCTTCACATTTCTAGGCCTGTCATGTTTTGTGCCTATACTGAAGTGTTGCAGTGTATCTTGTGTGTGCTTGTGAGAGGGAGAGAGAGCGAGACTTGAGATAAGCGGAGAATAGAAACTCCTCTCCTCCCCCAGTTGTTGACAAAGTGATAAGGTGGAAAGTTTGAATCATGGAAATAAAACCAGGTGCTGTTTGGTTTATAGTTCGTAAGAGGGAATGAGTCCTCACACTGAAACAACCATGCCTCAGTCTCCATGTAAAGCATTGCATAACGTATGTAAGCCTGTATTCACAAAGTATCTGACAACAGGAATAGTGATCTGAGGCTGGTTTATGTTTGAAGTGATAGTGAAGTTTACGTCCTAAATCCTGATCCTAAATCAGTGTACGTCACTTCATGACTTGAGACCAGAGGACTTTTGACTAGTCACCCTGGATAGCAGGTTGGCATAGTGAGTAAGGAAACTTAACCGCAGTACCAGGGTTCAAAGCCTCCATTGTACTGAAGTGTCCTTGAGCAAGTTTCTGAATCCATACCAGCTCCAGGGTGCTCATCTGTAGCTGACCCTGACCTCTGACCTCCCTAAATATCTCCATATTAGTCAGACTTGTCACCTCCTAGGTGATATCCATTTTTTATAGTGAGTATCACCTTGAGGCCTGACTTAAAACTCATGTCAAATCATGCCAAAACTGAGAGTCTGGGTCCTCCCCTAACATGAACAATCACCTCATCAACTGTACTAATGTTTCTGTGTCACGCTTGTTTTTTTGTCTCTTGGTCCATGAAGTAAGACCTGATTATCTGACACATTTCTGTCTGTGTGGTTTTCTGTCTGTCCACTCATTCTGTCTTTCTGTAGACTGTAAGTGTGTTTTCCATCCTTGTCGTCATAAGTAAATGTGCCCTACCTCGTATGTGTACTGGCCCACCAACCGTTGGTGGTTTACCCAGACCCCTATGGAGTCAGTGATTCAGTTTTCTTTATTTACATTTACACTCCTAACAGTTCTCATAAAAGGTGCCAGGTACACCTATCGCCACTGCGTCCACACCTTGCAACACAACCAGGAGCGTGCACGTAAACATGATGAGTGTGCACATGGGCAGCCCAACCCATGCTGCTGTATCACCAGAAGGGTGAAACCCAACAGACCCCACCCAATGTCACCATCACCGAACTCCACACACCACTTTGCCCATTTCCGTTCTTTGCCTGCACACTCACACACCTCCTTTGCTGAGACCCATTCACATATACTGCTACACTGACAATATTAGGCTCTTAATTCATTTAAACTGGGCACACACCACCTTGCACACACTCACATATTTCCAAACGTCCGAAGGAACAGACAACGATGGCGCCCTCAGTTCTCCAGAATGGCGGATTCATTCTAGGTTTGATCGGTGCAGCAGCCCTCATCACAGCCACGGCCATGAACAACTGGAGCATCAAGGACAGGCAGGGGGATGTGGTGACGTCCGTTTATACCTACAAGGGTCTCTGGCGGGACTGTGAGACCGCTTCCTCGGGGTTCACAGAGTGCCGACCGCTCTACGGCCTCCTGGGTTTTGCAGGTAGGAGGACAGGACTCACGTGAAGTGAAAATTTACCCTTATCAGAATGTACATGCTTATTAGGGTAAAACAGGGTATAGTTCAATACATATTTTGAGGATGAGAACAACTGTCTCATAAAAATAGAAAGTAAGAAACTGCAGGACTAAGACTCTGATCGCTGATGTCATCAAGGGACAAAACATGGAACTGGTCCATTGACAATGAATGGGAGACTTTGGGGTCTCAGAGCAGTTTGCTTGACCGTTAACATCCAAATGAGTTGTATTTCATGTTTGTTCTAATAATTACAAGACAGAAAATGTGTCCATATTACTGCAATATCACCTTGGAGACTATCACTAGTTTGTCTCCTATTCACTGTCAATGGAGCACCCTCCTGATTTTTCCTTTGACGACATTATCAAGAGAACCTTTGCTCTCTCATTTGTAGTTTTGGGAGCGATTGTTACATATTTACTGAACTCTCAAAGATCATAGAAATAAACAGGAGGTGAGTAGTGAAGTTCAAGTTGATTAACTGAACTAATTTTCATCCCCGGGGTTAGGAGAAAATCCTCTCACTACTTTTACAGCTGCAAACATCCATGTAGGCCTACCTACTTCTCCTCGGGTGAGGAGACAGGAGGTTTTTAAGGGGCAGAGAGGAGCAGTGACATCATTGTTCAGTGGGTTAGGCTGCATGCCATGTGTAAGCAGCATAGCAGGTCACCTTTTCACTCTCCCATCTTTCATACCACTCCATTGTAAACTAATTAGTACAACAAAAAAATGACATGAAATGACAACAGAGCTATGGAGGGATGTTGCATCTTCGGTTCAGGGTGATCCTGGCCCTTTTACAGCTACCAATGCAGTAATTATGGATCTGTGATTTTACTTTCACTCATCGAGGACGCCCAACTGATGAATCAGATTATTGTCCACAAGGGGTGGCCTACAGCAAAAAGTCTCCTCAGTAGAACTATTTCATGTAAACTATCCCACTGCACAAACTGGAATATAGATCTAATTAACCTGATAACACAAAAAATAGTTATGGCCTTAAACCAAAGTGATTGTGTGTGTGATGTCTTTTTACAGAGCATGATATTAAATCATTCTTGTTTTCAGTTTCCATCCTCTTTCCTCAAAAAACGTTTGTTCAGGTGTCAAACCTACACCTATCAGTATTTACACTAGCACCAGTGCATTCTGGTCACTAAAATGGACAGCCAGGCTTTAGGCTCAGTCAACACAGTTATCAGAAACAGAACAAACAAACGGCAAAGGGCAGTTTCAAATGGTGCACCTAGCAGAATACATGTCACATCATTATTTGGAATAAATTTGATGAAAGATCAGCGAAAGATTAAAGAATTTAAAATCCATCAATACAAATCTTGTGACAGAGGATAAACAACTACAATATAAATGGTGCTTCATCTGTTGTCATACTGTGATACACATCCAGTACTCTTTACACAGAAAGTTCTTTAACTGTGAAGCTCATGAAAGCATATTAGTACTCTTTTCAAATGGAGCCCCACCAGAAAAAGACCTGCCATGACAATACAATATTTCTATACCTGTTATGTATCTGTGCCCTAGGTACCTTCCAGGCTGTGCGAGCCCTAATGATAGTGGGTGTGGTGCTGAGTGTCCTTGGGGCGGTGATATCAGTTTTCTCCTTGAAGTGCCTTACAATGAACACCATGGAAGACACCACCAAGGCCAAGATGAGCCTTACCTCTGGCATCATGTTCATCATTGCTGGTATGCTAGGAAAAGACACGGGTGTAGCTTCTAGAAAGTATCCTAGCTTTAAGGTCCCTTGTTAGTCAGTGGAACAAGGAGAGACCTACTGATGCGTCTGGTAAACTCAGCACAGATGTGTCCATAGGTGCAATTATATGGGATTAAATCCATGGCACATCTCCAAAAGCCTGAAGCTAAATTTTGAAAGCTTGAAACAAGTTAGGAAAGTTTGATGCTCAGTTTTGAATCTTTGCCAATGAGAGTTAGGTGGAACTTTTGCCTGATACACATGAATATGTAAGATTGTATGAATGTCTGTTTTTTAATCCATTTAATCATTTAAAATCATTGTCTCCAGACAGCTGCAGACGGAGCCATAACAGCCATAACAGCTGATAAGAAGCTGAACAAACAATTATCTAGTATCGGTTTGCGAGACAGTTAACAACTCTTAACTACCTGCTGCTAACAAATTCTGACATATCATCACATAAAACATTATTTTACCAAGGAAAGGAAGGTTATAATAAAATTATATTATCATACAAAAACTCAGTTGAGCCTTCTTTGTTGGTATACCTTTGACACCTCTGATAGAAAGTCCAGCTAATGAGTTTCAGCGTGAAAGGTGGCATATGATTGGCTTGGATTCCGACAGAGGCCGGGTGATTGGCCAAGAGCAATTGGCCCCACCCTCAGGCCCCACCAGTTTACAGAACATCAAGTACAAGCTGACAGAACAGAAGTTACAAACTGCTCCCCTGAGAACACTGACAGAAATCCCAGGATTCATAGCTCCGAAAATTCAGCGCTGAAAGTTTGTGAAGACAGTGATGTGATTTCATTACATGTAACCATTAAATAGACTAGTAAAAGTATTCAAACTGAAAATACAAAGACAGATTTTTGTATTTCAAGTTTGCTACATTTTCTTACGACCAAGGAACCTCAGATCGTAATTCCCCCAAAGATTGAAAACTGAGCTTCAAGTTTTCAAAATTTTGCTTCAAGCTTTCGAGATGTGGCATGGATATCATTCCATATTTTTGTAGCTATTTGCCAACACAGACAAACATAGATTCCTTAAAGATTTTATAGTTATAATATATATACATTAACCAATTCCTTTAGGAAGTCTTACTTTGCTGAACATTTGATCCATTGACAAGCCATTATGAACAAGGGACCTCTGGCCATTTTGAGTCAGGCAGCAAAATCAATTTCTACCTCAACCTCTGTCTCTTCCTCTCTCAGCCCTTTGTGGCATTGCGGGAGCTTCTGTCTACGCCAATCAGATCGTGGCCACTTTCAGGATGTCAAACTACAGCCCCAACTATGGAGGGGGCTACGAAGGAGGAATGGGCGGAGGACTGGGAGGAGGACTGGGAGGAGGACTGGGAGGAGGAATGGGAGGACTGCCCAGGTAGGATATATAGCATCTTGTTTTGCTTGTATTTCTATATTCCCATTCCGTTAGTATGGTGCTAAACAAGTTATTATTACTGGTATGAGTAACAGTCGTAGTAGTAGTCATAGTAGCACCAGCAGCATTAGTAGTAGTAGTAGCTGCAGTAGTAGTAGTAGTAATAATAGTAGTTGTAGTAATAGTATCATCAGTTAGTGCATTTAGCTCATCATCGTATTTCTTTGCATCCCCTCTTTTCACCTTCCACGCTGGAGGCGTTTCGGACTTGGTTATCTCAACCTCTCTCCTTCTAGCGGGTGTATTCTGAGATAAAGGCAAGGGCAGACCAGATAAACAGTTTTTCAACTGCAAGGATCTTTGCTGGGCTTACTTCCTGCTTGAGTGAATTGAGGTTCTTCTTTCTCTGTGCCAGGTACACATTTGGCCCAGCACTGTTTGTAGCCTGGATAGGAGGGGGCGTCCTGCTCGTGGGTGGCATCCTGAAATCTCTGGCTTTCAAGGGAATGGTACAAGATGACAAACCGCAGTAAGTCCCTCACAGATTTACAGTGATAACAACTGTTGAGCCCCTCATCCTGATCCTGCATTAGTACCACAGGGGCCAATGTAGCCTGTTCTTTCTTAAATGTTGTATAGTATTACTGAATAGTCATGTTGTAACACAAACCTTGTGTGTGTGTGTGTGTGTGTGTGTGTGTGATGCATGTGTGCATGCCTGCATGTATTTATGACTTTTTTAACTTGTATTAATTGCCTGCAACTTAACATAACACATCTATTTTTGAACATTTGGCTTGGCAGAGGACAGCATGGAATTACCTTTATGTTTCCTGTTGCCTTGCAGTTACCCGGGGGTTGCTTACAAGCCCCAGTCCCACAGCAAGCCTGACTACGATGATCACCATTCGGAGGGCGTGAAGAGAGACCAGAAATACGTTTAACTTCTGTCACAGTTTGAGTTGACCAGTTGAGCTTGCTTAGGCGTGTGCTTTTGCCTTTTCATATGCAGTATGCTTGGCAGGCTAGTTTTATAGATGGTCTCATGTGCCGAGAGACTGTGCAGCGGGAAATACTCTAATGGGAAATACACATTCAAAACCATACATGACCTTACTATCCTACGATGGGATTCAATCGTAGATATTTTTCCACCTTTCCACAACAATCCTACTGGCAAAATAATAAAACAGTAGTTTTCATGTGCACATTTCATAGGTTACTAGATATTTATAAATGCTCAGCTACTGTAATTGGAGGTTTATCTTTGTTTACTTTACTTGTTACTTGTATTGTTTTTATAAAATCATTCTATTTGTATGTTTTAAAATAAATAAAAACCCTGATTTGTCAAATGTCTCTTCCAAGTGGTTCAGACTACTCTACAGGCTGATCACTGACATGTGAAAGTAATCAGTTATTGTGTAGTTTTTATATTACCTCACATGGGATTTTGGTGAAGGCCTGTCCATACACCAATGCAAATGGTTTCAGTGTGTGTAGCTACCTTGCAAAAATGATCTACTGTATACAGATTGTCTATGGTGCTTTCTTTCAGAGAGAAATTCTCAGCACACACTGCAAAATCAGAGGAGCTGCACTGCTCCCTCTTGCTTCATGTGACTGTTGGTAGCTGCATGAGGTGGCAACAGGGTCAGCGCAGCTACAGATGGTAAATCAAAGCCTTTGTGTCTTTTAAGCGATATAGTTGTTGTGGGTTATTCAGCTGTGTTGTAGAAAAAGAGAACAGAAGTGGTTGTCAGTTTTCAGTTCCTTTCTCTTTCAAAGGAGAAGGCCTCTTAGGGAACAAGAGTGGGTAAATATTAAGTTTCAGAGGTAACTATCATACAAATGATCATCTGTACCTAGGTGCAACAAATATCAATAAGGTCAAAAAAGCTTAGAGGTGAACTTAAATTAGTCATATTAAATGGGCAATTTCTCTTTTCACAGGTATTCAACTTTCTCAAAAGAAGCCCAAATGAATGACAACTAGACTTATTGTAGGAAAGGGAACATGAGGTTTTGAAAAGCTGAGCCAATAAAGCTTTTTTTTCCACAAAAAAAATGCAACTTCCAAAAATGTGTCTTCATAGCAATCAATTGGCTAATATCACTATAATAATGATATATGTAATATTTCAGTTATTGAAATAAATTTTGGTCTTAGTTTATTTTGGTATTGTGTTTATATAACCCAGGGATTAAAAATTACAACCCAACACTGACTAATCTGTTTTGTAACTTTGAAAGCCACCAACATGGTCTATCTATACCTGTCATGGTTTTGAGCTGGCAATTTGCAATACCTTTTCAGTCCACTAGATGTCAGAAATCGTGCATATTTGGCTTTAGACCAATCAGTGCCTACAAAGCAGGATAACCATATAAACTATTTAAGTGATTATTATTGAATACATTGTGCCTGATAAGGACCTCCCATAAAACAAAAGGACACACTCAACATGAGAGAAAAACATGAGAGCCTTAGTTTATTGTTGCATATTTTCCCCCATCTCACGCGCTCAGAAACAAACACCCACAACGAATCCAGTTTCTCTTCAGAGCGGAATATGCAGAGAAACACACGTACATCAGACCTCACATCCCAGAACTGGTTTACTGTGAGGGCTTCACTAAAGTGTGCCTCAGCGAAGACATCCGCATTTGGAGGGCAACTCGGATCCACTGACTCTCATTACAAATCCCATCACTGACAATGTTGAGCATTATAAAAAAATTATTATACAATGATATCAAACAAAGAGGGGGAAAAGAAACTTCCACAGATAGAAAAAAAAAAAAAAAGGGTAAAGGTAAATGATGAGTAGTTATAATAGTCTACACCCCCACCCTTTAGGAGCCAATTTCAACAATGATTCATCTGTAATGTTGATCACCCATTCAGGTATTGCTATTCTGGGCTTGGTCATTTTTCTATTTTTCATTCTTGCAGATGTTATTTGGTACAATCTGAACAAGTGCACGGTTTTCTGGTACAAAACAGTCACAGAGGGCAGTCTTTTGAAAACCAAAGATCAAGTCTGAACTGTGTACAAATCGGTAGATATTTAACCAAAGAATTGAAAAAGATTGATACAAGTATCTATAGTCGATCTAATATCTCGCTCAGGAATTCCTCCACGCTGTCGGTGTTCCACTTGAGGATGCTGAGTTCTTCAGCAATGTTCCCGTTATCGTCCAGAAGCTTTAGTACAGGGTCTGAGCCTCTCACGTACTGAAAACAAGTGTGGGAGTGGGTGAGTGGGAAAGACAGGGATACATATTGTGCTCAGTGAACGTTCAAACGAAACACATTTATTAGATATTTAGTGGTGCAACCGATTATGGCTGATTTTCTCCTAGAGGAATGGCCTTATGATGAACAAGGTGTTGTGTCTAGGAGACGATAGACATCAAACAGGGATATCAACAACACAATTCATCACCAGTACCTTGATTTGAAGACCCTTGAACATCTTCGGCTTGTCACTCCTGACAAAAGCTGAAG
>OOFE01006895.1:3848-21724 GCA_900323365.1 Monocentris japonica | reverse complement strand
GTTTATTCCTTTTGTTGTCCAATGAGGTGACACAGCTACTCTTTGTATTGGTTTAGTGCTGTAAAATAACTCAAGTGTTATTAGAATTGTCAATACCACCGCCCACCCCACCCCCGTCCCCAATATGCATGAATGGCACTTAAAGAAATAAAATATGTTAACTTCACTGTGGAATAATGTGTTGTTTGTGAGATTTTTTTTCATAGCCAAGACTGTTAATAATGTGTGGCAGGCTGATATTTCGTACCCACTTGAACAGTAGGTGTAGCTGTTACACAATAGGTCGCTTTTCTGAAGAATATGATTTCACTTATATATAATAGTATCCTTTAAATGTGCGTTTCCTCTTCTTGGTAACGTTGTGCAAGGCTTAAAATCAGTTGGTAGAAGAGATGAGGTAGCATTGTTGAGTGAATCCCCCCTGAATGAAAACCTTCCTTTTGTTGCACATCCATTGTCTCCCTCCGGTGCTTCATAGGAAACCTTTTCACACGTTTTAACATGTTCAAACATTTGTTGTTGTTTTTGTTTTTTTTAAGACTACACATTCATAGTCCATAGAGGGCGATCATGGCAGACAGTGGCATGCACTCCCAAGACTCCCATCACCCTCCAATATGGATTTTAATTGGATAGAAACAGGACCCCAAATTGTTCTGGATAATTTGGTATCTAAACCTATTGGACAGCTACTATTTTGTGTTGCCAAAGTCCCTGCAATATCACCTAGGCTGAATGAAACACTGTAGGTGTGTTGTTAATACTTTAAAAGCAGGGCATGCTGTAGTAGATCAATTCTGGATTACAAGAAAATAAAACCTGTATTTTAACATGTGGACTCCCAGGCCAAAAGCTGCTGTATATCCTGGTGTGAAATGTTTTTGCAGGCTTGGTACCTTTGTGTATCTGTTGAATTGTTGTTTAGATTTTTATTTTCATTGTAATTAATACAATCATCTCTCAACTCTGAGTTTATCATCAGATAACGATGAAACTATATACACTAAAATAGTTAGAAATATAAAGGTTTGTCTTTTATTTAATAGGGTAAACCTGTGGTGGGTGTTATGTAACAGGAACCTTGTGAGTCAACAGAATCTAGGACAGCGAGGCAAAGAAATATTGCTTTTGGTGTTTTCCAGCTGCGCACAATGAAAACGTGTGCCTCATTTGGAAGTTGACCCCTCCCAACGCCATTTCGCCCCTGAATCAAGGAGAAGCCACCCGTGTCATGAACGCTTAGCCATGATTCACTACCAAATGGCTTTACCTCAAAAGGCCTCTCATAGGCTAGGATTTCATGAGTCATTCTCTGACACACCTGCACCTCTAGCGTACTATCCTGTAACGCATTTGAAGCAAACTTGGATCGCAACACCATGCGCCCTGTCACTGGGATCTCCATGACTGTTATGTACGCTGCAGCTGTTTTGTTTGAGGCCCTTTGCAGAGTTACACTATAGAGAGTATACCCTGTGTAGCTTGTGCAGTTTTGTTTAACCCTTCTGCACCCAACTTAAATTTGCACTGTTAGCTTTTAAAGCTGAATGAATGCATCCTGCCCTTCACCATACAATGAGAAATATTCTTCAATACTTTGGGTCATTTTTAGCATTGCCTAGGCCTAAACATATAACATGACTGATATTGAGAAATTCTTTTATCAAGCTTATAAACATACAGTACATCAATTCCAATTTGTGTAATAATTTCACATTCTTTTGTTGTTAGATGTTAACACTCATTTTCAATTGCTCCTGAGGAACCTATGCCAACAGTAGCAGGGGAACCAGTTTTTGCTGAAGAACCTGCTTCTATTACAGCTGATGGACCAGATCTTGTTGCTGCTGAGGAACCAGTGCAAGTTGTTGCTGAAGAACCAATTCAGAGCCTGTCCCAGAAGATGAGGAGCACAGTCCAGTTATAGTGGATGAAATTCCAGTTATTGGAGAGGAAGCAGCTCCTCAACTGTAGTAGAGGAGCCAACCCCTGAGGAACCTGCTGCTGTTGTATCTAATGCACTTGTAGCCGAGGAAGCACCTGCTAAAGAACACATTCCAGTTATTGCAGAGGAAGCAGCTCCAGATATTGTGGGAGAACCAGCCCCTGAGGAAGCTGACGTTGTTGTGCCTGATGAAGTTGTAGCTGAGGAATCTTCTCCTCAGGAACCTGTGGCAGTCACAGAGGAAATCACCCCAGTAGAAGCTGTCTTTGCAGAGTCTTCCCCAGATGAAACTACTGTAGGAGTTGTCCCAGATGTTGCTGTAGGAAGCACAGCAGATAAAGCTGCCCCAGACAAGCCCTCTCCAGAGGAACCTATTCTAATAGTCCCTGAAGAAGCTTATCAAGAACATGTTCATATTACACTAGGAGGAAAATGTGTCTACAAAATGGAAGGAAAAATGGAAGGAAAATCTATAACAACTAGATTTAATAGTAATTATTAGCTACTTGAGAAAGTGACCACGCGGTTCTATGTATGAACATATTTGACTTGTATGTGAATAGTACAGTGGAATAGGCGCGATGACAAAACGCCCAACTTACAAACACATTATCAGCTTCAAGAATTCTCTCCCAAATGTCAAGAGGTAATCAATCATCCCAAAAAGAAAAAGACATGCTCTGTAAAATGTCATGTGTTGTATTTCTGTGCTTGTGGATGTTCTAACTCTTCTGGGTGTCTGTGTTGTAATTTTGACATTGACGGATCACGACAGCTTTGTTTGGCCAAACTGTTGAATTAAATACACTTGGGTTCTCTGATTGTTGAAGTGGCAGAAACAAGCTAAAACAACTGATATAGTAAATATACTCATGATTGTTTAATCGGAACAATTTTTGGCCTTACTATTATTCCAGTAGCCTCATACATACAGATGCCTGAGAACACTCCCAGCTCCTGCACGCTCAAGTACAAGTATCACTTTTCCTACTCTGCCATGCAGCATGAGAAGGAAAGATCTGCAATCAGTCACACTTTGGCCTGTCGCAGTACCAGCCATATGTCCAGGGCTCATCCTGCATACGGAAAATATTTTCTGGAGGGTTGCGGGGGGGGGTGCATGGTGTTCTCATTGAACTTCTATGTCTGTGGCAAAACTGCATCCATGTACGCATATGCCATTTTTGGATTTCTGCCGACAGTATTTTCATTGTAACTGTTGTAACTCAAAACAATGGATACTATGGGGGGGAAAAAACTTGGTACCAGTAGATGTAAAAGAACTAGGAGATTGTGGCTGTCGCAGAATTAGCGTGATGCCTTGGTAATTCAAATATTGAACATATATAGAGAGCGTGCACTTTATAGTACATGGTGCCTCTATCCTATAGACCAAGTGCAGCATCCTTTTTTAGACTGAGAGAAAGACTGACGACCCTCTAAATCCTTTGGAAAACGTTTGACTAAATAAGCAATGTCCACTAAAATATATTATGGGGCCGTCTTTTCAGCACATCAAGAAAAACGTTCCTCTTGATGATCTCTATGACTACAAGGCACCAGCAGGCCTATTGTACATTAAGTTGCATGGTCCAGTAAAGCCCATTCCTGAGTCTGTATGAACTATTCTCTATTTCCTAGACATTTGTTGTGGCTGTGAAACACTTGGTCTCTTTAGAGGCACATTTTGTAACATGTGTTGAAAATAGACAAGAAATCAGGAGTAGGCCTACCCAACTTAAGACCTCTGTGATATACGATATTACCTAATAGCACTGGGTAGATTAGGACTTTTCTAGTTCCCTCTGGTGAAATCTTCATGATTCTACTGTAAATGTTTGAAGGAACCTGGGGGGTTTGGGACTAGTGGTTGAGGGACATTCTCATATGGTAGGCCAGGAGATACTGCTGTCATAAAAAGCAGGAGGGCCCCTGACAGCTGTCAGCCGGATGGAAACTGGAAGGCAACCAGGGGTGGAGCAATTGCTATTGCTGGACTAGCAGGGGTGGAGGCTTGTGAAATGGGGGCCAGGACTCAGAACATCTGGTCGAGGGGTGTTTTAAGCACCGACTTTCGTGAAATTAGGGAAGCAGACTAGGCACGTGCACTGGCCCACTACATAATTGTTCATGTGTAATAGCATGACTGGGTCATTTTGGAATGAACACAAACGCAACTCAACAGGGGATAAAATAACATAAAAACATTTGTTGAATGCCCTCAGGCGTGTTGAATGAGTTGCAATTACTTCTTCACATTGTAATCTACTGCAGCGCAAAGTCGTGCTGAAAAGTTGGAACACAGCGGCCAGACATCTTCATAATAACTAGCAGAGAAGAACGCAGTTCCCTCGGGTTCCTGTAGACTTCATGAAAACAAGTCTAGCTAAAATAGACAGGCACATTTTGTGGTGCTAGATGGGTACTGTGTAAAGCATTTGTTCTTTATGTGAATAGGGCACAAACGTGTTGTACATGGTAGTGGAGCAACCTCTAGTGGCCAGAGACACTACCTGTAAATATGTACAGACACTGATGATTTTCTAACCCTTACTACTTTCCGTTTGAGTGCCAAGAGAGGATGTGGGAATGTGGGAAGCAACAGCATATCCTTCTTGGCAGGAACCAATATGCTACTGGAATTTACTCAACACTTGCACACTATAAACACAGTGCACACTGTGAGCACAGGGCACACAGTGGCCACAGACACATGGCGTCGAAATCTTTCTCTCAGCTGCTATTATTTTCTTAAAATGAAGGATGTAAAATCTATTTTGTTCGTGTTGTTTTCATGTTTCTTGTTGTTATTTGAATGAATCATGTTTTTCTCCTCAAGGGCCTTGTTTCTGTTACACAGAGAAAAAGAAATAAATCTACTTTTAGTCAATATGCATTTGTAAACAATGTTTTTGCTGATCTGATATAATAGTGTATTGCAGTAGGTGAGAATACCTAACTGCTGTCCATCTGACCACCTACATATGAAGACTTTTATTCCCAAAGGTGATATCTACCATTTGGATACAACTGATACCTACTAATATGATTGCTGGCATTAACGTAAAGCATGCATGGTTACTTCTGAAGTTATGAGTCATGTTAAGACATTTGCTTTTTTATGAGCATAGAGTCATCTGTGTTTAATAACTGTTCACTCATTAATTTCAGGCAGCAACGTTTTCCAAAATGGGTATGCAGCATTTTGGAGTGAAAACCAAACATTTATTTTGCACTCATACTTTTATACTACACTATTCATTCAATTGCATGTAGGCCCTAAATCCTTCTGGGTCAGTGAATATCACCTTGAGAGGGGTTTCAGAAGAATAAGGAATTTTATGCAATAACATTACAACAACAACAACAACAACAACAGTGAAAACACAACAACATATTTCCCTTTGCAAAGCACTGACTGGGGAAAGATGACTGGACATTTCCCCAATACCTTTCTGACATTTGGTTGCTTTTATTGAGTTACAGACTCTTCCAGGCTGCACATGTGGCAACAGCCTGCAGGCCTTTTATGCCCACAGATGAATCTAAGCAAGGTCCTTGACTGGCATGGATTCATCAGTGTTGAAAGGACTGGTGACCCACAGCTCGCGAACATAAGTCGCCTTGCAGCCCGACTTGAACATTGCCCCACCAATGGTTGCACGAGCCGGCTGCCTCTCCCAACTACATTATACGACCCGAATGAGTTACTAGAGAGGCTTTCGACCCAAGCCTCCATCCGCCATTTTCAGCAGATTGAAAGCAGGTAGAGCAAAAAAAAAAAACACAAGTCCCCGGCCAAATAAAACAGGTAAGTGCGTATATGAGTAAAGTCGGCTTTCCCAAAACTACGACAGACAACAATGAGGGGAAAAAGCTCCAGCCACCTTGCTGCTGAGCATCGGAGAGAATAAGGAGAGCGGACGAGTAGCCTGCAAGGGTAACAATAAACTGCATCCTTTCGGCGATGTGCGGTTTAGACAGTCAAGCATTTTTCCTTTTTCTTTTTTTCTCAACTTCTTGATGAGCCGAAGAAAAACGCGTTGAATCCGCTTTTCACACACGTTAGAATTTCTTTCTCGGTTTGTGCTTGAACTTGTGGATCAGGGGGGTTTAAAAATGTCTGATCACAACTCCAGCACTGGATTATGAAAAAATCAATTACCTAAATGAATTGGCCTATAAAAGGTCTATGCCTTTTATCTAGGACGACTGTTTTAAAGGGACGTTTGGGTCCGTGCAATAAGCTGACCAAGGTTAATTGTCTAAATGTGAGACTGCTATTTCTCTGGGGAATCCTATCTTAAACTATCCTATCATATCTTAACGTCTGAATGTATACGGTCAAAATATCAGCTGTTGAACTGAGTGGGATATTTTGAATGGGTTCAGCATGGTCACTTTATGTGAAACCATAAAGCAGCAGCAGCTTCTTTACAATTGTTCTCAAAAAGCAAGGGACTGGTGCATTGAAAAGCTGGAAACATTTGAGAATAAGTAATATTTCCAAAACACAAACCAAAATTTAGCCTCCATTTGTTGGCTGCATGAATTCATTGTTGCTACACGTCTTTCAGCTGTGAAGGGTTTTTGCTGCATGATTGCTAAGTGCAGGCCTACGAACCAGAGGCTTTAAAACTGGTCCTTATACCTGGTGAGGGTCTTTGTCAGAGGATGGAGGAGCAGCCCTCGGTTGTTTTAAATAAAACTTTTGACAGGAGGTATCCTTGTTTAAATGCCAGCCCCTCTTTGTTATGAACTGACCCTGAGAGCATCCTCTGTCTCTTTCAACACTGTTGTTTTGTAAACACCTGTCTCTTTTATTTCTAAGAGTCCGTGTGAGCTCACTCCCCTGATAACCAGTGGCCACCTGAACAGGTGAAATCTCAACATCTTGCAAAATGTAAAATTCAAATAATACTTACCACTTCAGGTGATGTTGAACGTGTCATGGGTGTTTGGCTTCACACAGGGGTTTGGGGCATTTTTAATAAGGAAGCGTGTCTGTCATTTTTCAGGTGCTGGAGGTCATGGCTATTACTGGTGGGACGGTGGAAACACTAGATGAAATTCCACCCCATGTGTGGAAGGGCTTGCCTGACTGCATGAGTCTGGGACCATCTGCTATCAATCAGAGCCGCATTGGTGAATAAATAAGTTTGACTGCACCCTACTTTGATAAGTTTCACAAAAGTGTTTTCCATTTGTAAGTCATATGGGTGTACAACTCAAAAATGATTGCTTGTAGCCTCTGATACTGGGCCAGTAAGACCATTTTGCAATGGGAAATGGCGACATTTAGAGCGTCAATTAATTTGATTTAACAATTTTGGATTGGATAGCGTAAACATTTTAGAATGCTTGAAATATCTTGAATCAAGAATAGATGCAGCTTCCAGCGTCTGGCTGTCTCAGAGAATCACGATAATTCTTCAGAAAGCTTTTTAGCAAATGACTCCTCAGCTGACATCAATCAATCTAGTTTTCTACATATTTAGCAATGAAAATCGATGGTCAAATGTAATCTCATTGGATTCGGGTGTTCATTTTTTATTTCCAGGTGTCTGGGCCACTCGGTTCATTCCTAAAGGCAAGAGGTTCGGCCCATTTGTAGGAGAGAAGAAAAAGAGGTCTCAGGTGACCAGTAATGTTTACATGTGGGAGGTAAAGTAAAAGGCTGTTCTGTTGGCACCTCAATAATACTCACCTCCATCTTTGTGTTAGTCTGCTGCAGAGATTAAAGGCGCTCAATTGTCATCACTGTCAATTATAGTTCAATAGGGTTATGTGGCGGTAAAATCTCTTTGTCAGTAGTGAAAGCCGTACAATAAACCAACACAAACTTGAAGAATGTCCATGGCACGCTGAAAAATGTGAAAAATACTGAATTTATTCCATAGCTATGACTAACGCTGTTGACCGAAGTGTTTCAGCTCCCACTTTTTTTTGAAGCTCAAGCATTATGTTCTCTATAACATCACGTTTGTTACTGTGCTGTGTAGGTTTATTTCCCAGCACGGGGCTGGATGTGTGTTGATGCCACAGACCCAGTGAAGGGGAACTGGCTGCGCTACGTGAACTGGGCTCGCTCTACCGAAGAGCAGAATCTTTTTCCCTTGGAGATCAACCGAGCCATTTACTACAAAGTTTTAAGGGTAGGGTAAAAGGATTTTGTTCCTACAGATTAATAGGCGCTACACCTAGTGGCACAGAGAGTAAAATGATTGATTGAATGAAGGGGCTTTCAGGTTGCATTAGTTTGGGTGGGAGGCACTCATCAGGATATGTAGAAACTCCTACATCTTTTCATGGATAATATATTGGCATCTGACAACGTGTCACTAAACTCCTATACCAGCGATGTAGTGGTAAATAAAAGTGGGTGAACTATGACCTCCAGTTCATCATATTGTAAATAACCACCAATATAAACAAATCAAATATTTGCTTTCGCCCTCTTAATAACCCTTTCTCATATAACCTACATCACTTTGAGACTACTTACTGTGATGTGTAGTTTTACAGCAGCCTAAAAAGGTGGGTAAACTGAATTTTGGTGGATTAACCCTCCATCCCTGCTCTTGACATTCACTGTACTTTACAAAATTTCACTTGGAACATTTGAAGATAATAGTGTAATGTAGGCTAGTCTGAAAACAATGTCATATTCCACCCAGCTTGGATTTGACAGATTAGATGCACAGTGGCCCAAATATTTCCCTTGCCTCTTAGCAAACCGGTTTCTGATTGGTGCCCGACCTCATCTCTCATTGTTCCAGCCTATCGGGCCGGGAGAGGAGCTGCTGGTGTGGTACAGTGGGGAAGACAACCCTGAGATAACAGCTGCACTAGAGGAAGAAAGACTCAGCAGCCTGAGCAAGAAAAATTCACCCAGGGCAAAACGAGGTGAGGCCTCCCTTTTTTTTTTTTAACCAAGATGACACTTGTGTTCGCTTTAGTCTTAGTATAGTCTGGTATGGTTAAGAGCAACGAATGGATTTCTTTCCAACCCATTCGAAGTTGTATTGACGAGCTAGCTAGCTAACGTTAGTAAAGGCTAGTCGCTACCAGACGTTAGCCACAATCGTTTGCGATGTATGGGGCTTTTCTCTACTTTCAAACCCGACATGAAACTCGCCGATGCCACCGCATTTTGCCTTAAATAATGTACGATCGGCCGTCTCTCACCGTCAAACAGTACGCGGAACTGTTAAACGAGTATCTGAACAACTTTTTACCAGCTTTTCTGCCTCCCGTTGGTCCTGACGTTTTCGTGGATGTGACCTTTCCCGAGTTCCTAAAGCATGAAAGCCATCCATCCGCGAGCCTCTTACTTGATGATGGCCTAGCTAGTTAGCTAACTAGCCAGCTACCTTAGCTGCAATTGCAGGCTGCTTCAAATGTAGCTATTCGATACAACTTCAGTTATAACTGTAATGGCTAGTGGGGTATTTTTGGAAATATCCACTCCGTCACACTGGGTTCAGAATAACCAGTTTAGCGAGTTGTCAAACTAGGTATTGGAAGCTAGCATGCAAGCTAACAGGCTAGGTCTGGACGCACCGACATCTCGTAGTACAGGAGTAGATGGAGAGTAAATTATTAATAAAAATGGATTATGTCGATACGGCGTGAAGACAGTTGTTTATTACAATAGAATTAATGGAAATTGGTCGTATTAGCCAGTAAGTGTTAACTCCAGGTTGGTAAACACTTGGTGGTTTTAAAGGCATCAAAGTAGCTATGTTGAACTTTTTCTTCTAGTAGATTTTGGGAGAATAGGCAAAAACTGAATAGAAATTTGAACAGGGAAGAAGAGGCTCCTGATTAAACTTGGTGCAGACCACCAATTGAGCCCCATATTCTGTCCATAATGCAAAACACAATTGGCTGGTTACAAAATGTCTTTTTAAGTATGTTATGAACTTTAGACAAAGTGCTTCATAAAATAAAATTGGATCATGTGGGTAATTCCATACAGGGCCACAAAGAGGGCAAATTGTTGAAACTGGCCTAGCTTTGTATATAGCTGTTTTTACTGAGGTAACGTATCCATTAGGCCAAAATCTATGACATGCGGGACAAGGGCCAAAATATAAAATGTGGTGCGCTGTAGGGCATAGAAATTCTGTAGGAAATCGGTTATTTAGAAATATAACAAGAATGTAATAGCTTTGTGTCTACAGCATGTCATTAAGGTGCTTGTAAATGTCCTATAGTTATCCAGTCATTACTCCAACTCTACATATGTAATTACATTGCACACGGACAACATTTAGAAAGTCTCATCACTCTTGAACCCCTGAAGGGTCAGTTGAATAAGCTAAAATACAAGGGCCAGATGTGTCCTCAGGCTGTAGGCCCTACATTTTGTACATTTAATTATTATAAAATCTGATCTAAGGGTAAATAGCTTTGCTTTGCTTTGCCAACATTTTGTGAGGAGAGCCTATATTGTTTTCTTTGTAACCCTATAGGCAAAAGCCTCTAGTACAGTCATTTCCTTATACTGCAATGCAGTAGCTTTCGACAACCCAGTACTGAACTGCACAGTAAACCTTGCTGAATTTAGCCTACTTATCTTACTAGCTGCATCTAACATCAAATCATCATGCATACTGGCTAACCTGATGTATGCCAGGATTGATACTGCATCCATGTTGAGTGTTTGGTTCAAATGCATTAATTGAGAAAGTAAAGACTAGGGCTCTTAAATGTTAGAGCAGTTAAAAGTGTAGAAAGCTTTGGGTAGTTGTGCTACTGCTGTAGATTTAGCAGAATGCCTCTCACCACGTTGGTCAGATGACTGACCTGCAGCATGTGTTTCTGTGGCATGAATTAGGCTTTGTAGGCCAGGCCAGATGACCTTGTTGACGCACTCCATTGATGACTAGGTGCCAGTGCAGCCTCTTGAGACAAGTCAGGCTCAATATTCAACATAGTCTCACGTTAAGGGAAGCCTCAGATTATTGAGAAACACATTCCTAAATGACGTACTGTATTCTCCTACTTGTATTATTAATGCATGTAAGCTCGTAATTGTGAATAAAAAAAAAAAAAAAAAAAAACTGAAGGTCATTTTTAGCATTGGCTGTTAGGTTAATTCATATAAGTGAGACTTGCCTTGCACTTTTTCATAAGGCTTTGAAATAAAAACATTAAATGGGGAGCATAACTATCTGAGAATTGATTTGGTGTAGTGAATATGTAATGGCACAATTACTATAATGTAGTGATGACTACTGTAACTTTTTATAAGACCACATTACTTATATTGAGGGTTCAATCGATATAGAATTGTATAGCAATTGCAGAGGAAAATTAACAATAGCTGACATATCAGTTGCTAGGTTTTTCTTGAATCAGACTCCTTATGAAAGTTGCCTTGAAAATGTATTTTCAAAGAAGGAATTGTGACAAGTTGCTTCACTGAAAGCTATTTGCCCACTAGAATTTGTTGTTTGCTATAATCGGCACTGTAACCTGCTCTTAGTCTAAAAAGAATTCTAAATGCTACGGCTTTGACAAAGAATTGTTATTTTCTCAAGTTAACATTTTGTGATAATCTATATGTAATTTAAAGTGACTGTGGTGAAATCTTATTCTCTGTGCTAATATTACTGCTGCATCACTGAGGAAGTTGATACCGATATATATGTGGGAAAGGCCAACATTCACAGATAATCATTGCACTGTTATGTCACACCCTACTTATCAGCTTGAGTTGTATGTAAAATGTTAACATTGTTTTGTATCATAAAACTTTTCTATATGCATACTTTTCCCTTGTAAACTCTTGTTTGTTTTTGACCAAGCCTGATCTTAAGTGACGTGTGCATTTCTCCCAGCAACCAGAAGAAAGCTGTTGCAGAAAGCCAGACAGGCTGGTTTGGGTGGATTCAAGCAAACAAGTAGAACCAAACCTATTGTCACGGAAATGTGGGATGGGGAGGAAGGTTAGTTGTCTCATTATCATGGATATGTAGCACTTTTGTGGATTCTTTCCCACTTTCTTTTAACATTTCTTGTGTAATAAGTTCATTTCATTTCAGTTGCATTACCTGTTTGTTGTTCAAATTCCTGAAATGGTTTGAAGGGAAAGCCTAACTTTGATGCTTCTGATAAATTGTCTTCAGGTCCTAAGGAGGAGGACAACAGGTCATCATCCCCAGAACCCTCACAGGCACCCCAGGAACCCCCTTCCATGGGAAGTACTGACCACACAGATATGCAGGACATGTCAGTGGTAATGATTGACAGGGGTGATGAGGAGGGGGAAGAAGAGGAAGAAGAGGAGGAGGAGGAGGAAGAGGAAGATGATGCTGATGCTGCTGCTGATGAGGTGGAGGATCCAGGTGAACTACGGCAGCTACCCATGCAAACTGCTCAGCATTCATCTGCAGCTGATAAGGAGCCTGATCTGTTGCTGACCTGTGGTGACAATGGTGAAGAAAGCCTTAAGGATCCACAGGTTGAGACTGAGTCTTCCTCGCTTCCAGGGCAAGAACCAGAGGTTGATCCTGATCTTGAACTTTACCCTGATGGTGACCTTGAAGGTGACCCCCACGGAGAGTCACATCCCTGTCAGCACTGTGAGCGCCACTTCTCCACCAAACAGGGCCTGGAGCGCCATATACACATTCATGCCATTGCTAACCAGCAAACACACGTGTTCAAATGCCGGTACTGTGGCAAATCCTTTGGCTCACAGGTGGGGCGGCGACGGCATGAGAGACGGCATGAGAGTGGGCCCAAGAAAAGGCCTGGCTCGCTGGCTGGGACTGCCAATCTGCTCAGTCCTGTGGTGCAGACTGATGGTTCAAGTCCCGACTGTACCAGCCCAACTAGTCACTACTTAGCCATAGGGTCCCAGTTTCCAGGGGGACCTCTGCACAACTCTGAGATGATGAGGAAAGACTTGGGGCCCCATGCTGACCGTCCCTTTATAATGGACGAGAATGGGGAATCAAAGGAGCTCCATCCTTGCAAGTACTGTAATAAGGCATTTGGCACACACACCAACATGCGCCGACACCAGCGCAGAATACATGAACGCCACTTGCTACCAAAGGGTGTTCGCAGGAAAGGCATGCTGCTGCAGGAGGCATCTGCACAGCAACAGCAGCAGCAGCCTGATGAATCTCCCAGCACCAGCCCCCCGCCCGTCTATGTGCCCAGTGCAGATACAGAAGATGAGGCGGACAGGGACGATTATGTAGTCGACATATCCAAAAACATCTCAGAGAATTTGAGTTTCTACATTGATGGCAAGATTCTGTCCACCAGTTCTGTTAGCACCTGTGAGGTGATAGAGGTGGATTCTAGATCTGCGGCGCTATTCGGCCTTGACACAGTTATCATTAGCCCAAATCAGATCAGTCAGGCACTCAAGGTGGAGGGTAGAACCAATGCTGGGAAGCAGGTTTCCAACCTAGGCCAGCCAACATCAAAAAGGAGAACATCTACACCCCCACTTGTTCCCAGCCTTAAAATGGAGACAGAAACAGGATCTTCCACTACCTCATCCTCTTCTTCGTCCTCCACATCATCCTCATCTAACTTGTTAGTTGGGGGATTGTTTTCCCAAGCCACAGATTCGTCAGCATTTCAAAGGGAGAAAACTGTCTATCTTTCCCCTAAGCTCAAACAGCTCCTTCAGACACAGGACAGTCAGAAGTCCACCATTGCCCTGATAGCAGAAAGCCATAGACTGGCCTCCCCACTGTCAGTCACATCACTGCCAGGGGCTTCAGGCAGGTTTAAAAGAAGAACAACCTCTCCTCCCTCCTCTCCACAGCTCAGTCCTGCACAGAAAACGGAGAGCTGTAAAGCCGAGGCGGGGAGCTCATATACCCTAAAGGTGCCAAAGCTGGAAAGTCACAGTGTGTCCCCTGCCGGGAGTCTACTGGGCAAGGACGACAGGGACACCCAGAGCCCTTCTGTAAAGGACATGCGCAGCCAACCTGCGTCCAATAGCGGAGGAAATTCCTGTAATCAGCAGCCGTTAGACCTGTCTAGCTCTGTCAGTAGGAGAAGTGAGAGCTTGAACATGGTGGTTGGGGATTCAGCTCTTGATTTAAGCATGCATCGAAAGGGCGTTGTGGAGCCAGAATCAAAAGGAAGTCCAGCACCGCAGCCCCTGGCCAAGAAGAGGAAGCCTAACACCAGCATGCTTGAGAAGGTGCTGATGAATGAGTACGTAGGTGTAACCTCAGCAGGAGAGGAGGGCCCCTCTACCTTGGCAAGCCTAGGCTGTTTTCAGTCTCTCTCTCCAAACATGGCATTGGAGTCAGCCCACCCGTCTCCACCCTCTCTGACCCCTGTAACTATGAACCCCTCTTCACCTGGCACCTCCAGTATGACATCCCCAACACCACCTCCCCCTGTACTACCCACCATACCCTCTCCTCCAGGTATGCCTAGCTCTCCTCTGTCTCAGCCTTCAGACTGCTCTGCATTGAGACCTCTCCCTGTCCTCTCTCCCGAAATGTCTCCAAGATCAATTGAACACAAGCCCTTATCAGACACAGAGGATATGTCATTAGCTGAAGAAAATCAAGATGATGGAGATGAGAAACATACCTCCAAGCCACTAGGCTCCCCTCGCACACCAGTCAAAGATCCTCTCAGTAGTTCAAGTACACAAAGCCCTTCTGAGCCCACATCAGTAGATCTGCCCACAACAGAGACTGATGTTCCTGTGACTATGAATGACAACAGTATGCTAAATGGAAAATTAAGCCAAGATCTTGAATCAGTAACCGAGGAGAAGTTCCAGTGCTCTGACTCCAGCACTCTTCTATCATCCCAGCCAGACTCCTCATCTGTCTCCTCAACATCTCCTCCCATATCACATGACCCATCTCCATCAATGGTATTGCCATCCCTCACTCACATTGCAATAAAGGAAGAGCCCCTTCACCCCGTAGATGAGGTGTCAGATATGAACCATGCACCTCATGCTGGTGTTAACTCTTCACCTCAGCCTGCTGCTCTTGATAAACCCTCTGAGGTGGAGGAAGTAGACTCTGAGACATACTGCAAGACGTTTGTTTGTAATGTCTGTGAAGAGCCATTCGGCTCTATCAAAGAGCTCAGTGGGCACATCTCTGAGCATGCTGTGGACTGGCCCTTTAAGTGTGAGTTCTGTGTGCAGCTGTTTGGGGACGCTCCAGCCCTGCTTGCTCACCGAACAGCCCTACATGGAGTGGGCAGGATCTTTATCTGTTCTGCTTGTTCCAAGGAGTTTGCATTTCTCTGTAACCTCCAGCAGCACCAAAAGGATCTGCATCCAAATCAGACATGCGCACATACCACGGTAGAAAGTGGTAAGCTTAGGCCACAAAACTACACAGATCCATCCAGGGCCAAAGAGGAAAGCAGTCCCTCAACACCAGCACCAGAAACCTCTGAAGAAGCTGCTCCACACAATGTGTCTAATTTAGAAAAAGAAGAGCCTGATGTAAATGGTAAACATGAAGATGATGGGCCAGAGGACCCCACTGAGGAGCTGTACACTACAATAAAGATCATGGCCTCAGAGGGAGGGAAGCCTAAAGGCCCAGATGTCCGTCTTGGCATTAATCAACAGTACCCCAGTTTTAAACCACCCCCTTTTCCCTACCACAGCCGTTCTCATGCTGGCTCTGTGGCCTCAGCCACCAACTTTACCACCCACAACATACCACAGACTTTTAGCACTGCCATTCGCTGCACCAAGTGTGGCAACAGCTTTGACAACATGCCTGAGCTGCACAAGCACATATTGGCATGTGCCAATGCTAGTGATAAGAAGCGTTACACTCCCAAGAAAAACCCTATCCCCCTCAAGCAAATAGTGAAGCCTCAGAATGGAGCTTTGTCACCTGCAGCAGCTAGTGCAGGCCAGAACGCTTTCCGTAGAATGGGTCAGCCTAAGCGACTCAATTTCAATCAAGAGCCCTCTGGTAAAACAAAAATGAGTGCCCTCAATAAGAAGAAAAACCAGCTGATCCAGAAGGCTATTTCACAGAGAAATAAAACTGCAACTACTGCAAAGAGGGCTACTGTTAAAGTTGAACAAGAGCAAGAACTTAACGTCTGCCCCCACTGCAGTCGGGAGTTTACCTATCCCGCAAGTCTCAGTAAACATATGGCAGTCAGCTGTCCCATGAAGCCTGTTAAAAAGGGCAAGAAAGGTGTAACAGAGGTGAAAAAAGAAGCAACATCTATGGTTGATAAAAACATGAACCTTAGGAGGAAAGCTACAGACTCTGAAATCCAACAGACAGAGCCTAAGCCCCTGGGAAAGACCAGGGCTCGCAGTTCTGGTGCTGCAGAGCCTGAACCCCCCCAGGCAAGCAAAGGAAAAACTGCTGCTTCATTGGGCCGGTTTAAGAGGCCGGCCTCGTTCCCAACTTCCCCAGTATCCCCTAGCAAAAAAACTAAAAAGGGCCAAGCTCAATCTTTACCTCCCACCCCATTGTCCTCTGACACTCCCAGTGATGCTGCACAACGGCCAGCCATGAGAATGCAGCGTATGGGCAAGGAGGCAGTACCCAAGAGGGTAGCGGACGTCAAATCGCCCCCACAGCAGCCGAAGAAAGAGGAGCGCTTCTCCCTCCGAACAAGGGAGAGACTGGGTGGTCCAGTCACCAGAAGCTTACAAATGGCCAACACAGTTGCTTCTGTGGAGGTGAAAACTGAGGAAGCTCTCATCCAAGAGCCAAAAGAGACTCAGGTAAGAGAACTCAGGTATGCTGATTCAAATCCTAATTTTGAATTTGTTACAGCAGCTTTACAACAACAGCTTTATAAAAGCCTGAGTGCTCATTTGCCACTTCTAAGATGTATTCATTATTAGGTTCTGTACTTTTCTGTGATGTAATTTAAGTTGCAGATCAGACAACTCTTGGACAGGACACAATTATTATTACTTAACATATGTTTTTGTCTTGTGCTTTATAGGAGTCGCTGATGAAGTGAGCTATATGGACATTGTTGAGCTATTCCTGGGAATACGGTGCTCACCTCTCAGGAGATGCTCTGGACTAATCAAGGCACTGACAGCACTGAGGTTGACCATTCAGGGTGGGCTTATTCACTCAAAGCAAGCCTGCTTGTCTCAAATGCCTCGCTGGCTGTAAAGAGGGAGCCCTCTTTATCTTCCATCTATCTTCTGAACTGAGCCTCGATTTTAGCCAGCCTTGCAAAAAAGGAAAAAACAAAGAGAACTGTACACGACAATGAGTTAATATATACAATATGCGTCATTACTTGACCGAAAACAGTAACGTTAGGGTTCCATTATGTTTGAAAGCTGATATATTGCAAATGGCAATCAAGTATCAGTTCACAAAACTTGTTCGGTCTTTGTTTTCGTTCCATATTTTCCTCATTTGGTTGTTTAGATTTTCAGATGTTTCCAGAGTCTCTTAATGCATGTGCTGAATAGAGTCTAAACTAGATAAAGCCAATTTCCATGTCTCTCCCAACTGCACCTAGTTCAGTTAATACATTGATTTGCAAATTAATATGTATGTTTGATTTAATGTTCTGTAGTCAATATATTGTAGAATATATCTTAGTGGCATTTTTCTTCTTGTTTGGGAAAGAAAGATGAAAAGGGCAGTGGTTTACTGCAAAAATTGGTCCTCAGGAACACTGTATATGTGTGTGTTTAAATATGTGTATGGGTATGGTTGGATGCGTGTCCTGACAGCTATTCCTTTGGTCTCAATCTCAAGTATGATTTACTTGCTTTCTCATATTCTTCTTTTGTTTATCTGAACATTAGAGCAAATAGTTCCAATTGTAAAATGGTGGGAATTGCGTTTTGTCTCCTTTTTAAAAAAAAAAAAAAAAAAAATGTCATTAACAGTCTTGGAAAGAAACACTGCCACACGTCTGTTATTTTTGTGAGCATTTTGGGTTCAGCGTCTCTCAAAATTAC
>OOFE01006894.1:5298-28115 GCA_900323365.1 Monocentris japonica | reverse complement strand
TTTTTTTTTTTTTTTTTTTTTTTTGACTGCATCCTTTGTTCCGTTTTGCTCGGGAAAGGCACTTGGCACTTTGGAGCTTATTTTTGAAACCTTCATTTGAGTCTGAAAGTAGGCCTAGGGTATTTATGTTTCTTTAAATGGCTCAAAGCCACACTGGACTGGGAGCGTGTCATACTCCACATCATGTCTACACCACTGGTAAAACTACTATTTTTTGAACTGTTTGAAAGAAATTTGGACTTTATCACCAGCTCCTCTAATTCAAATGAGGTAAACCTGCTGAGTGGAGCCTTTCCAGTACAAATGCTGCAAACTGGCCTGATTGGACGGATTTCAGGAAGTCTTTGTTGGGGGGAGCCAATCAAGAGTCCAGCTGTGATGTGTTTACTGGAATTGGTCCCAAACTGCCTGTAAAAATAAATGGGGAAAAAAAGGGATAGATTTTTTTAAAAATACACTGCACTTTTTAAATTTAACCACTCAATCAAATTTTAACAATCTCTTAATTTAACATCTTTGATCATAAATGCATATAAATAGGGGAGAATTTGAATTCTTAAAGCAGGGCCCCTTTAATTTTCTGCTTTATTTTGTTAAAGTCCAAACTGAGCAAACTCATCAGTGTAATTACAAAGTAGTTAAAGACATCTTAAGAAAATGTGTAAACTAAGCATGATCAGCTGTATTTATTTATATCTTCAGGTGTACATAGCCCGAACAGAAGGCTCCTCCTCGGGAAAAATCGGCTGGAAGTTTGACTTTGCGCCAGCGGAAATGAAGGTGAAGGCCGTCTCGGTCATGGCCCGTAGCGAGACCTTCCACTCCGGGAAAGTCTGCTGGCGCGTGCAGTCAGGCCAGGAAACTGCAGAGTTCTCTGGAGGTATGATTGCGCAACACTGAGAAATTGTGGTAACATACTACTGTGTAAATTGTGATCATGTGAACAGTGTTATAACATTCTTCAACTGTCAGGAGGAACTATGGAATTTAGTGTGGTGGATCCATAGGACATTGTGGCTTAGGAACACATAGGAAACCATGTGTTCCTAAGCCAAGCAAATTGTAATGATAGGATACAGCAATACAGAAAATAGATATTAATAAACTATAGTGAATCAGGGGTATTAAACATAATGGACAATTTACAACATAAGAACATTTTCCGTAGAAATTGCATGAATGAAAAATATGAAAAACAATGAAATGCAGCATTACAAGGATGTACAAAATAACAAAAGTAAAGGGAGATGAGGAAAAAAATGAATGTAAAATATGCACAATATGAAAATATACCAGAAATGAAATGTATGCAGTATGAAATAAGTGTGTGTGTGTGTGTGTGGTGGATGGAATTGAATATAAGAAAAACCAAATATGTGAATTTACAACTTATACACATAATGTGCAAAATATGCAATCTATTCACATTAACAGGTCTGCAGAATATGAACAGCATTCAGACATGCATTGTTAAAAATAAATATATTTTTAACTTAGTAGAATATGGCTTGGATTATGATATGATTAATATTGTGATTGCAACAAAATCAATAATTTCCTCTCCCGTATTTGAACCCTCAGATGGGAGGATGCAGTCGTTCCCGGGTCTTTCCGGCTCTTCGGAGTTTGTCATTGAAGCAGAGCTCGGCGGCGGGGAAGGGGAGTCGTCATGGCAACACTCTCAGCTGTTCAGACAGAGTTTGATGGAGATGGAGGAACCCTCGTTTGAAATTCTCGTTGACCTAGAAAACGCTTGACAATTTTAGATGAAAACGCGTTTTAGTCAGCAGGGGCAGGCCATGCAATGTAATGTAATGTCATTCGGTAGCGTCACCATCGAGTGCTCTGACAAATTCAGGGCTAAATGGGTGGATCATAGCTTTGGCCCCACAGTTGATGTATGATTTAAAAAAAAAAATGCAGTGCAATAACATTTGTTTCTTCTGGAATCTTAAATACAATGGTAAATGATGCATGGCCTAATGGTAGGTGGATGCAGGTGTGTATATTATTTTTAACCTGTCACAGAGTAAGGGGCCAGTTTACCTGATAACACAATATAGGGGACATTAAATGTAAATCATATCACTAAAGAGTTTAAACCACAAAGCTACAAAGTTGTAACATCTGCATCCATTGCGAGTGTGACCATATTTGTGATGCATGAAGGCATTTTATTTTCCATGCAGGAAACCAGGGCTAATCTCTTGCTCAGGTTGTAGCTACCCTCCTGCTAGTAATGAGTTTGATTTCTGTGACCATGCAGTTTTACTGATGGTGACTGATTTTATTTAATCCAGGGGTTGTCAATTCACTTAAAGCCAAACATATGGCAAAATCTCTGCATCTAATTTATCAAATTCACGTAATTTTAATTTACCACAAAAATGTCTTAATCTGTTTATATTGGAGCGATGGCTGATGACCGAAAAGATATTATTTGGTCAATATTTTAAATTATTGCTACTAGTTTGGTGACCTATCAGCTTAGAGGGAACATTGCTCCTGATATCTTCCCTGATAATGATTTTTCAAGATCTGGCTTACAACTAGATTTTTTTTTCCCTCTCTAATATAATGACAACAACAACTACAAGGTCAAATTTGAACGAAGGGCTAAGGTATCGCACTTGCCAACTTTGCCATTCCCAGTTGATGCCCATGTGTTTCAATGTTACTCTTGGTATGATGGAAAGGGATGAATGTTGTTGGTATTATATGGTATGTGGATATGGTATAATAAAGATATTTTCTGCAGTTTAGGTGCGTTTCAGTGTAAAACTGTCCAGATTTTGCAGCGCATACATACTATACATACTTCCACACGTTGAGTATTCAGTCGATGTTTGCCTCCATCTAGTGGTTACAACCTGTTGGTGCACCACTAGTTGACGGAGTTTTCCTATTGGTCGAATTACCGGTGCCTTCGAAAGACATACACGATTGGCTGTCTTTTTTTCTGTAACGATTGGCCGTCTATCTTGCAGATGGCGGAGCCGGACGGCGGATGCTGCTAGCTAATATACGTTTCATTTCTGAATGAAAAGTATTAAAGTACACCAGCGTGTTTGGAGCATTTCAGTTATACCTTATGGGAATCTATTTTGTATTACATAGGGAATTGTTAAACTATTTAATATTTGTGTTTTGTACAGTATTTATATTGTAGCAAGTAGCCCGGTTAGCATCTTTGTTGGAAGTTTAGGCCTGCTGTGCCACCGCTTGTCGATTTTAACAATAGCCGCGATACACTCCCCCTCACTGTGGCTGTTTTGATACCTTTGGAGGATTATCTTTGACGCGAACTGGATAAGAATATGGGAAGTAAACGCGTATTAATGGCTTAAAGCGAATGAAACATTTCTCGTGTTGATGGACTTTTAATTTCACCAGACTTGAAGACATTTTTGCAAGCTGCATCACGAAATTTTAGGATCACAAAGGAAGATGTCCAACGGCGCAGCAGGGAGCGGGGGTCTGACTTGGGTGGTAAGTTTGTTTGCCATATAAGTAAAACAAAATTGGTAGCTACGGTGTGGCTAACTCAACTTAGGTGCTTTTGTTATAATTGCTAATGTGCGCGTTAGCCCACTGCACCGGATAGATTAGCTTTAAACCTCCAACTAGCCTTGCGCTAGCCTCAGCGGCTGTTTGCCTATCCACAACGTTATTTGCCTAGCCCGTGTTCAAGACCACGACCAGCTGTAGTCTCAATTCAGGCCGGTTACTGCTATTTCGGACTGCAGCAGCCCAAGCCCCGCTACTTTAATTCTCTAGTATGGAAAGAACCGTACGCTAATCTCTATTGGAAAACCTGGCCATTTAAAGTTGCCTCGCTTATCTACTAACGTAAATACTTGATAGAACACGCCTCAAGGCCTTTAAAAATCACGAGGATATACTTTTAAATTCGGCATACATCCAGTCGAACGAGAAGCTTTTATTTTGATAAAATGCTAACTTTTGGAATTGGTTTCATGTTGTTCCCACTACCTTCGTCCACCAAACTTCACCGTCCTGTACAGTAGCGAGCAGGGCGAAGCAACTCATAAAAGTTGACTTTATAAAGTGCTGTTGGCTGAATAACCTGTGTGCCGTATTTACCAGTGAACCTCAACTATTAAAGTTCCCAAGTCGTGTTCTCCGAAGTGTGTACGTTTCCGGACCGACAAGGCGGCTTTTAAACACCAGTTTTGTGAATGGAGTTCGGTGTCAGTTTCTGCTTTGTATATATTGGGTATCAATGACACGCCTCTGTGTTTGCATCAGTGGAATGCGTACTATCATAGTCGTTTAGGAAAGCACGAAGCACTTCACTCTGCTGTTAAACTACCCTCAGAAGATTACACTAGCTACGTACTGAAATGTATTTGACTGCTGAAACAAACTATAGATACTTTTAATGAAAGATTGCACTTTCCAAACCAAACTTTACTTTACTGAACTACATGCAGTATACTCCCTGGTGGCTTATTTAGCTTGCCCAAAGATTACCCTGACTTTTACTTTGAAAATTGACTTCAATATTTCTGATGTAAGCAAAGCCCCTACTACCCCAGCCTTCCTGTTATATTGGCTGTGGTTTGCTTCTGTTCAGTTACATGGAGAAGAACCCCTCTCTGTCTCCCAACTGACCAAGCTGTAGAGAGGAGTGGGGTTTTTCCCTTTTGGTGGTGAGCACTGATTAAAAAAAATCAGCTGTCAGCAATGCAGCACAATCATTTCATCACAAGGCTGGGGGTTTTAACAAAGTTATGTACATGTGTCTAATAACAGACCCTCTTTGAAAAAAACAATGCCGCCAAAAAGGAGGAGGCAAATGGCAGGGGCGACACTGGCAGGGCTGAAGGGTCCAAGAAAGAGAAGGAGAGCTCCAAGAAGATGACGGTGGAGCGAGTCTACCAGAAGAAGACTCAGCTAGAGCACATCCTACTCCGTCCAGACACCTACATCGGCTCCGTGGAGCCCGTCACTCAGGTGAGTCCAGACAAAATGGCCACCCGTTGTTGATACTAGGGTTAGACCAAGATATCAGATACGACAAATAATTGTTGAATATTGGTGCTAAATGTATTGGCAGCTTCAGCACAAAAATATTTGTATTGGTATCTGCCTTCAGAAACTCCTATCCGTTGCAGCCTTAGAAGTTGTTGATCTATTAGAAGTACACCATATAGTTGACAACAATAGTGCCTGCTCCTCAACACACACTTTTGGCCTCCTTGTAGAATTGTTATGGCAACCACTGCCATCGAAGTTGCCCATGACTGGACTTAAATCTTATTTATTATTCTTCCTTTTTTTCAGCAAATGTGGGTTTTTGATGAAGACATAGGGATGAATCTGAGGGAAATTACCTATGTTCCTGGATTGTACAAAATCTTCGATGAAATTCTTGGTGAGTGAATCTATAACGTTGGTTTTGCTTTGACACTATATAATAAGCACAGTCGACATAATTGTTTATTTTTCAGCTGAGCCTGTATCCATGACTAGGCTGTTCAAGGCTTATTATTGCTATGAAAATGTTACTATTGTTTAGTGAATGAGAGTCTGCTGGCTGGCAAAACTCAGTAGCAGTGTTATTGGTTGAGGAGGACTGCACTTTGGAGATTAGTTTTCCGTCCCTGAGCTTGTCCTTGTGTGCACTGTTTGCAGCCAGAATAGGGACATTTGTGAAAAATGAAAAGCCGTCTGAGAAATCTTTTTTAGTGGATGTGGCTGCCCTTGGTTAAAGCTGCACCAGGCAAGATTGTTATGTAAAAATACACCCGTCTTATCAGCCTGAATCACAAAGTGGGGCTGCAACAGAGACGTCCCATGCTTCCTAATTGAGACACTGTAGATTTACCCTATTCGCCCTAATTCATTTCTGGTGTGGCTATGGACACTTCTGTACCCACAGAAAAAGCCTCCAAGGCTGACTATTTTTGATTTATGGCACTTTCCTCTTTTATGTTTATTCTGAACTTGTAAATCTATTTTGTTGTCAATAAAGTTAAAACAACAGCTAGTCAATGTTAGATGTTTTGCCTCTGTGGTCCCTTTGGTATCCTTTGGTGTAAAGCAATCACAGACCAGCTGGGTTGGTAAACATGAGCAGGCTGTGTGCAGTTTCATGACATCACATTACATGATTTCTAGGTATTGAAGTTCAAATTTTTTCACTTACCTCTCACTGCCATTTGGAGCCGCCAACATGTAAAGTGGCTTAGTGAAGCTTTTTTCTGCTGGAAAAGAGCAAGCGTGCTCAGCAAAATTCGATTGTAATACTATGCATCCAGCTCCAGTAACTGTCTTGTGATACTACTGTTAATAAGGTACAACAGTGCAATTGGTGTTAAACTGATGTTACTGAACGCTGTGTTCACCACAAAAGATTGTCGGTGATTGCTTTCCTCTCCTTGCACTCATTTATCTATTTATCGAACCAGTTTTTTTTTCTCGGTCTGGATATTATTACTCTGTCTGTATCATTACAGAACAGGCACGAGTCCTAGGTCGTATCTTTGGAGTCAGAATCCTACACTCTGCACAAAATGTCAGATTCCAACCCCCTGTGGCAGGAAGTAAACGGGCCTGTGTGAAATCTGACTTCAGTGTTGCTAGACTAGAGCAGTTTCTTTACACAGAAAGATTTCTGCTTTACAAATAGCAGGGAGCTGTTTTGACACTGGCAACTCTTATGAAATTCGACAATAAGACTATGAATCTGAGTAAAATGGGGAAATTGTTTTTGATATACTTGGCCCCCCCAAGTGGGGGGAGAATCTGAGAATGTTTTTTTTTTTTATTTTGATGTGTTTCTCTCCCACAGTCAACGCAGCAGACAACAAACAAAGGGACAAGAATATGTCTGCCATTAAGATCACTGTTGATCCGTGAGTACTATGTGTCATATGTAACAATTTTAACCGTGTTTGAAAATATTTAACAATGACATCAGGTAACTATTTTGTCAAAGTACAGATGATTACATCTTCTAAAACTCTTACAAGCCAAGGTCTTGAGTTTGTCAGCTTAAACAACGTTCAGTAGTGAGTTTTATTCTCCGGCTATCTTTTTGTCAGACTACATATCCCATTTTTTTCACAGGGTTGATATCTCATTTTGGAACGAAGCACTAATGAAATTCAATGTTGAATCTTGGACAGCAAAGCTAGGCCCAACTGTGCTCAGCCCTGCGTTTTCTTCATGGTCCGGTTAGCAGTAGTAGTTAGTGAATATTGGCAGTAGATGGAGTGAGTTTGAGTCTGTGGAGAGCCAGCAGGAGACAGCATGGTCATCTAGAGGTGATGGATCTAGACAAAGCTGTAATGAGTCGGCGCTGGAATGCACCGACCTCTCATTTTACATGCGGTTCAGCTACAGCCTGGCAACTGCACCCACATCTGACTGCTTAAACAGCAGCGCGTCCTTCAGCCAGGGCCGCTCTCCACTCTCATCGTCCTTCACTATATAAATGATACCATTATGCCCGCTTCACTTAAGACCCTGCTGCTAATGTGGTTTTATAAGGAAGTTAATGCTCTTCTCCAGTGCCTCCTTTGTGCAGTTGCTCGGCAGCATTGTATCTTTGTTTTCAGCCTCCAGAAACCAGGGTATATGAAAAAAGCAACTGTGTGTTTTTACTCAAATCTTTGATGGCTTATTTAACTGCTGCAAGGTTCGAGACACACATGTCAGGACCTGGATAGATTTGAGATGTTTCTCAACTTTTATTCACATGTTTGGCATCTGTCTCTGCTGTCAACACACTGTAAAGTGGTAACGCTAATAACTCTGTTAAGCTAATCGGCGTACTGCTGGCTCGGGTTCAGCGATGCTGGTATTTTTGGATTGAAGCTACTGATATTTCTGCCAATATTCAATACCTTTATGATCTGATCATTATCATGCCAATGCATTTAGACCATGGGACACAAATTCTCCTTTTGAAACCCATGATGATGATAATGTTTTGTGCATACCTGCATGGAATCTGATCACAATAATGCATTAGAATAAATTCAGGTCAAGTTTACTAAACAATAAATATATATATCACTCTAACCCCACTGGCAGCACTGGGGAGTTAGCCTTTTACCCCGATGGCCCACGACTATCTGTTAGACTGTCATGCACATGGCCTCTGTATTCACCCATCGCCCTCCATTCTCTCTCCACCAGTGAGTCCAACACCATCTCTGTCTGGAACAATGGGAAAGGAATCCCCGTGGTGGAGCACAAAGATGAGAAGATGTACGTGCCGGCCCTCATCTTCGGCCACCTCCTCACCTCCAGCAACTATGACGACGACGTGAAAAAGGTCACAGGTAAGAGGAACCGCGTTAATGACGTAGCCCAGCATTTGTCACAGTCAGGTCTGTTGTAAGTTGTAAGCCCATGCGATGATTTCTTTCTGTTCGGCACCAGGTGGAAGGAATGGGTACGGTGCTAAACTTTGCAATATCTTCAGTACAAAGTTCACAGTGGAAACTGCCTCTAAGGAGTACAGACATAGTTTCAAACAGGTGAGCATGCATCTCTTGTTAACGGTGCTACGAGTAGCATTTTAAACTTCCAATATATCATTATCAAATTAACGTGATATCTTGTTATAATTAAGGTAAACAAACAAGACCATGGCTGAAATGATTGGTAGCCTCTATTTTACACCAGTTACTTCTAGTGTTTCTCCAAATTAGGACCTTGTGACACAGTGTAAAATGCAGTGTAGAGGCCGGTAGACGCTTGGTGATGGTCTTGTTTGGTTATGGTAATGATACTAATGTACCAAAATGAATGTGGTATTGATTTATTGATGTTAAAATGTTCCACGGAGCACCTTTTTGAACTAAAATCTTTCCATATCAATAACATCTTTAGACTTGCAATCAAATAGTTGCTGTTTTTATAGGGTGTTTGTGACATAAAATCATATCTGAGGTAAGTTGGCCTTTTATTATCACCATTTGTGGTGTCTGTTCAGTCTCGGGTGTGATTGGGTCTTTGAGGGTTTTGAGTTCTCTTTTGTCATAGGATGATGTCACATTACGGTTGTTTGGGACTAATCGCACCTGATACAGTTATGGTGTTACGATTTTTATCAACTTTTGAGAAAGATGTGTTTGAAAAATCATGGTGATTGATGACTGCAGCTCTTTATGTGTGTCACTAATATTGTCACTTTCTGCCTTCAGACCTGGCAAAACAACATGACCAAGACCGCCGAGCCCAAGGTCAAGTTCTTCGACGGGGACGACTTCACCTGCGTGACATTCCAGCCAGACCTGGCCAAGTTCAAGATGGAGAAACTGGACAGGGACATTGTAGCACTGCTCACCCGCAGAGCGTACGACATAGCCGGCTCCTGCAAGGGTGTCAAAGTCATGCTGAATGGGAAGAAATTACCTGTAAGTCAATCGCCATACCGTTGCCCATAGAAATGGGCTTAGTCTTTCTCAGACTGCTGTGGCCCCTCACTCATAACGGGCCTGACAACAACAGTTATTTATGATTTAAAGTGATGTAGTAGCACTCAGTCGGACTTACTTATTTCTCTTTGTCCTGCCACTAAAGGTGACTGGGTTTCGCAGCTATGTCGACCTGTATGTGAAAGACAAACTGGACGAGACGGGCGTGACCCTGAAGGTGGTGAACGAGTCTGTGAATGAGCGGTGGGAGGTTTGCCTCACCATGAGCGAGAAAGGCTTCCAGCAGATCAGCTTCGTCAACAGCATCGCCACCACCAAGGTATCTGAATGTCAGCGGCAGCAGTCAGTATTACAGGGTGCCCGCAGGTCCTGAAAAAATAAAGCTGTCCCGTTATCGATATTTCAAGGACATGCTAATACTTACGTTGTGTTGGTTTCAGGGTGGCAGACACATTGACTATGTGGTGGACCAGATAGTGGCCAAACTCATTGAAGTGGTGAAGAAGAAGAACAAGGCGGGAGTCTCAGTCAAACCCTTCCAGGTAGCCTGATGAAATGATTTGAGGGTTTCAAATTTTTTGGATAAAGCAGTGGTAGCTGTATTGCAGGTCGTGTGTCAAAAGTCAAATCACATGGTTCTCGTTTCCCCTCCAGGTGAAGAACCACATCTGGGTGTTTGTGAATGCGCTGATTGAGAATCCCACGTTTGACTCCCAGACCAAGGAGAACATGACTCTGCAGGCGAAGAGCTTCGGGTCCAAGTGCCCTCTGTCAGAGAAGTTCATCAGGGCGGTAAGGACATTTTCATGTTGTTTCACCTATTTCCAGTTCATCTCTTTGTCAAGTTGATCTAAATAATCGAGCAGTAGTCATGAGAAGATTTTGTCTCTTTTATCACCCACAGGCGACCAATTGTGGGATTGTTGAGAGTATACTCAACTGGGTGAAGTTCAAGGCTCAGATTCAGCTGAATAAAAAGTGCTCATCTGTGAAGCACAGCAAGATCAAAGGCATCCCCAAGCTAGACGATGCCAACGATGCTGGTGCGTTAAATATGTGCTTTTTATTAATGAACAACGGTTTGAGAATAACTTGCTACAGTGATTTTTGGTTTCTATTATTGTATCAGTGGATTTATGGAGTGTTGTTGCCCCTTAAACGGAATAATGTTGATGTACAATGCTGGCAACACATGAGGTGTTCATAAGGAATCTTGACATTATGAGCACATTGTGTCTAATATTTATTATAGTCAGAGTATGATGATGATTTTCTGATGCATGTCTGATTATATTTTAAGAAACTTTTATTTGCTTCTAGTGGGTTTATAATCTGCTTGTAATGCATTACAATGCTGTGCTACCACAGCCACTCAGTAAAGTGATCAGAGTAGACTTCAATACATACTGATGTGTGTGTCTTTTACTTGTGTGTGTGTGTCCTAGGTGGCAAACACTCCTCTGAATGCACTCTCATCCTCACTGAGGGAGACTCAGCCAAGTCTCTGGCTGTCTCTGGGCTGGGGGTCATAGGGCGTGACCGCTACGGAGTGTTCCCCCTGAGAGGCAAGATCTTAAACGTACGAGAAGCTACGCACAAGCAGGTATGTAATCAGATGTTGGTGAAATAACTACAGGGTCCAGGGTTTCCTGCGGGATATGTGTTAGTCAAGGTGATAGTGGCTGGTTTGTAGCTTGGTTAGGGTAGTTGGGGTTTGTAGCCAAGTCCGCTTTAAGACTACTAGGTGAATTAGGCATTTGTGGGCGGGGCTTAAAGCAGGCAGTGAAGGATATATCTGAAGCAGCAATGGGAGCCAGTTAGTGGATCTGGCAGAAAAGAAACACTGACTGAGGCGGAAAGCTGCTAATTTTGGTTGAGTATTATAGCAGCGTTTCCCTTAGCTCTGAACTTGATTCATGGAAATAAACAGCTTGATTCGGTCATGTGGCTTAAACATTGTTTCTCAGTGCATTCCTTTTCCATTTTGATAATAACGGACAATGTTGTAGCTACTCCTGAAATGAATTCGTTTCAGCTATTGGGGTTTAGGGCTTTTCCTGTTTGGTGTAATCTAATGTTTTGTATCTACCCGTTGGCTTTCTTTCTCCTCTCAAGGCCTTTTCCTTGTAAAATACTTTTCAATGCTCATCAGAGGGAGCAAACGTTCAATGCAGAAAATTAATTTTACACTCGATGATGTATGATTACATGAATATATAGACTCTGCTAGTAGCTGGGGTAATGTCACTTCACAGACGGTAAGACAGCTTTTTTGAGGTCAGACTGCCCTTGTCCGTCTAGCAGATAATGTTTCTCACACAAGCACATGAGGGGGAAAAAGGCTTGTGGAGCGGTTCGTTTACAAGCAACAGCTGAGTGAGATTAGTCTCTGGTGTGACGGATAACATAACGTGATGAGTTAGAGATCCATTTAGATCAATTTCTATACATTTATATACACCTTTTTATTTTGTGGCAGCCGTGCCGATACTGTGGTGGTGCGCCACTGATGAGCCTATGTATGGGAAACACTGTTATAGGGTTAGAATCGTTTGTTTGCTTTTGTTGTTGTTGTTTGTATGGCAACACTGGTCCAGAAACTATTGACTGAGATATAAGAAATATGGAAATACATGAATATCTGTCTTATGGAATACATGAAGATCTGTCATAATAGATACTCATATATTCAGGCTGTATAGATATGTCAGCAATTAAATATCATATGACCACATGGCATGGTGGTAGCCAGCATGAGTTGTGATACTGTGGCCGGTGATGGTGCTGCCTGTCTGATGGCCCTGTAGATTCATGATGGCGTAGCTTGATGTCCTCTATAGTCTCCATTTGTGGGTTACTAAATCATTCTTTTGACATTGAATTGGGCTTCTGTGTGAGCGCTCACCCTGGATTATGACACAAAGGATTACAACATCAAGTCCTCTGTATTGCTCAAATGATGTGATGTTCCCCAAATAAAATGCTGCTTATTGGTGGAATATCGATTTAGTATCTGTAGGATCAGGGCCGATCCGTACTTGTACTCATATCGGCAAAGGAAGTTGTCTGATAGATACTTTAACAACATGCACTAGGCTGCAATATAAAACTTTTCTGGCAAGAAGAAAAAAGTCTCCTGATGTGAAAATGCTGCTATTTGTGATAGCGGCTGTTGTTTAGAAGAGGAGCCATGGCTACACAGGCTGTTCTGTTTTATTAGGCCATACTGTTATGAATAAGCTGTTTTGAGCAGCGTTAAAATAGGGTTTTCCTGGGTTTTGATGGGGAATTTTAGTGTCCCATGGTCTAAATGCTGTTTCAGGGACTTTTCCAACCTGCCAAGAATAAAATTCTGGGGAAAAACTCTGAATACTTGAAACAAAAAAATGTTTGCTTGATAATATGAATTGCAAGATATATTGGCTGCTTTGATCCCAAAATATCTGTATCAGCCTACAAAAATCCATATTGGTCAACCCCTACTTGGAACAGCCTGCTTGAAACCTTGGGACAGTTGTAATATTGAGTTGATTAACATTTCACTTTTTGTCACTAGATAATGGAGAATGCAGAGATAAACAACATCATCAAAATCGTTGGCCTCCAATACAAGAAGAGCTACGACGACCCGGAGTCGTTGCGAAGCCTGCGCTATGGCAAGATCATGATCATGACGGATCAGGTGACTTTCCTCATATCCAAAGATTCACTTTGGCAAAATGACAACACATTCAAGCAGCTGAAGTGAGAAGGCTTTTTCTTTTTTGGTATTCTTCTCCCAGGATCAAGATGGCTCCCATATCAAAGGTCTGTTGATCAACTTCTTCCACCACAATTGGCCGTCCCTGCTGAAGCATACATTCCTGGAGGAGTTCATCACGCCCATCGTCAAAGTAAGGCACACACACATAGCCCAAGCAACTTGGCGTGCAAAAAAATGCGCAGATTATCCCAATCTTGGTGAATCTGGACCTCACTGTTGCTGATTTTGGATATGTAGGTGAACAAGAACAAACAAGAGCTGGCCTTCTACAGCATCCCAGAGTTTGACGAGTGGAAGAAGCAAACGGACAACTACAAAACCTGGCATATAAAGTACTACAAAGGTTTGTTACTCAGATATATTCAGCCGCCAAACTCAAAAAAAGGTTCGTGCCATCTCTGTTCGGATGATATTTGTGGAAATAAATTGTCCTAAATTTGTGTTTCAGGTTTGGGTACGAGCACAAGCAAAGAGGCAAAGGAGTACTTTTCTGACATGGAGAAACACCGGATCATGTTCAGATACAGCGGTGCAGAAGATGATGCTGCCATCACTCTGGTGAGTTTGATACTGCGGCTCTGTACTGTTGTCAGACGGAAAGACACCTGATTTATTCTAATGCCACCTTTTTGATTGGATTCCACACAAGTATGTATGCATAAATATTGTATTATTATCCTAGGTTTGAGTTTTAGCATCCCATCATCTAAATGCTGCCCTGCCAAAAAATAAATTCTCGGGGGATACACTGAATACTTGTATTTTCTGGCATGGAAATTGTCAAATTTGAAGCTATTTAATATTGGAACAAAATATTGGCTGTTGGCAGCTTCAATCCAAAAATATTAGTATTGGCCTGCAAATACAAATTTTGGTCAAACCCTAGTTGTAACATAAGCCATTTGGATCTCCTAAGTGTATTAGAGCCTAAATGAGAAGGTAGAGGTTGAGCGGCAGTGTTTTCCTCGCCCTCCAGGCCTTCAGCAAGAAGAAGACAGATGACAGGAAGGAGTGGCTGACTAACTTCATGGAGGACAGACGCCAGAGGAGGATGCACGGCCTGCCCGAGGTTTGTGGCTTTGCTGAAAGAGGAAGTCCGCAAGTGTGAGGCAATGACGAGAGGAATAAAGTAAAGATGTTTGTGAAGTTCTTTGGGTTTTGAAGTGAGCGTTGCTCCCACTGTGGGAATTCTTTTGTCCAAACATCACAAACTCTGTTCCATTCAGCATTGTACTCCTTTGATTAGCTGGTATTTGCTGGTTCGTGCGGTGTCCCCCAGATATCCGCCGGGAGACCAGTCAGCCTAGATTTGTCCACGTTTTCTAAATGCTGTTTGTTACCGATTTCAAATGTGGGCTTTTCTCCCATGCCAAAACTGATCAGAGACCACCCTGATAAAACGTTACACCATTAATTAAAGTCTCTATTTATTTTATCCTTCATCCACCAGCAATACCTGTACGGGACCCAAACGAGACACCTTTCCTACAACGACTTTATCAACAAAGAGCTGATCCTCTTTTCCAACTCCGACAATGAGAGATCCATTCCATCCTTGGTCGACGGTTCGTACGCGACACACACCTGGACAGTTTTGAAGTGTGGATAAGAAAATGGTGTTGGTGTTCATTGAGCTCTCATTGAAGTCCTTTCTTAGCCTGAGATAAAGGGGCTGCGCACTGTCAAGGACCTACAATATGAATCAGTTTCGTTTGATACAAATCATAGAGTGTATCAGAAGTATTAAGGTATTAGGATTAGGAGACAAATTGAGGCTGAAGTCTGAGTTTAATATTTCCATTCCTCTTTTTGATGTAATTGATGTAAACGATGCAGATTCCTGTGAAATAGTTTATTGAGTTCATGTCGCACCTTTTTGTAGAATTTGTACAATGTGCACAAACATCTGCCTTGAGATTAGTAGGCGTTGACTTAATGGCACCTGCCACTGTTGAACAGATGTAGTTTGGTCAAGTGGGGCTGCTCTACTGTGAAATAACCGCTAGAGTCTTTATAAAAGCAATAAACCAATATTGCTTTTCTGTGAAACAACAGAGGCTACAAGTATCTAACAGTTCATGCAGAATGGATTCTGACTCAAAATAATTTAATGGCAAGATATCAGTGTGTTGTTTTGAAGCAGTCCTGGTGAAACGTGGTCCCCTTCTGACAGAGTTGTGTTGTTTCCAGGCCTCAAGCCCGGCCAGAGGAAGGTGCTGTTCACCTGCATGAAGAGAAACGACAAGAGGGAGGTCAAAGTGGCCCAGCTGGCTGGTTCAGTGGCAGAGATGTCCGCCTACCATCACGGAGAGGTACAGGGATACGCATCACACCATTCCACATCCAACTCCTGAATCACATCTTCATGATATAGAAGTGTGATAGTGTGTTGCTAAACAAAGCAGTTAAGCAACTCATAAGTAGTGTATAACTAGCCTGTAGAATTATAGCACAGATTTTGCTTTGAAATTACCAATACTGACCAAACCATTGCATTGCTTAAAGTGCCTTTTTGTTTGTTTTACCCAACTAGCAAGCCCTCATGATGACCATCGTAAACTTGGCCCAGAACTTTGTGGGCAGTAACAATGTGAACGTCCTGCAGCCGCTGGGTCAGTTTGGTACTCGCATCAACGGAGGCAAAGATGCTGCCAGCCCTCGTTACATCTTCACCATGCTCAGGTAATGCAACGGGAAGGAATGATGGTTTATTTCTAATTACCAATTTCAGTTGCCTCAGAATTGTATTCTTGTCGGGGTGGAAACGTCTCTGAAACTGCATGATAATAACATGCATACTTGTGTGGAATCTGATCAAAATGTTGCATGGTGGCTTCCCATAGATAACCAGTGTAGTATTGATTTAATTCTACAATAAATATGTCACCAAACTGTGTCATATCGGATGTGGATGACATTGAGTCGCTGATCTGATTTTTTAATAAAAAGCCAACATTGGCAAAATGAAATATCTAACCCAAATTTAAAATTTTGGTAATGGAAAGTCTTTAATGTCCTTCTCCCATTCTCCCAGTCCTCTAGCTAAGCTGCTATTCCCAGCGGTGGATTCCAACCTGCTCAAGTTCCTGTACGATGATAACCAGAAGGTGGAGCCGGAGTGGTACATTCCCATCATTCCTATGGTGCTGGTGAACGGTGCTGAGGGCATCGGGACAGGCTGGGCCTGTAAGATCCCCAACTATGACACCCGGGAGATTGTCAACAACATCAACCGAATGCTTAACCACCAGGACCCCCTGCCCATGGTACAGATTCCTCAGGACGTTTAGAACTTGAATCACTTTGAATTTCTAATCTAGGTCGTGTTGATTCCTAGTGTTTGAGACACTGTTAAAATGAAAAATAAATTCAGATTTTTTTTTTTTTTTAACCCTCTAATCTAAAATCTTTTCCCAAACAGCTCCCAAGCTACAAGAACTTCAAAGGGGTGATCCATGAACTGGGCCAGAACCAGTACCTGGTCAGTGGGGAGGTGCTGGTCATAGACAAGAACACCATCGAGATCACTGAGCTGCCAGTTCGCACATGGACACAGGTACTTTTCTTCTTAGCTCGCTAATAATGGATGATATAAAACTTGAATAAGCCCTGTTGGGGGCTCATAGTAACAGGATACAGCACAAGAAGAATAGAATATAAAGGTGAATTTACAGCATATAAACAGGATGTGTAAACTGTGTAAAGGTCTGCCGTTTCTAAATCTTGGTGCTTATTTGCCATCTTATCGTCGGGGGGGTAACCGTTGTCCTTCCTTGCTGCATCTAGGCCTACAAGGAGTCGGTGCTGGAGCCCATGCTGCAGGGCACAGACAAAACACCGGCTCTCATCAGCGACTACAAGGAATACCACACCGATTCCACCGTCAAGTTTGTGGTCCGCATGTCTGAGGAGAAACTAGCCCAGGCCGAGGCGGCTGGACTCCATAAAGTCTTCAAGCTGCAGTCCAGCCTCACTTGCAACTCTATGGTCAGGACCAGAACTTGTTTCTGTTAAAACTTAGAAAGTGTTGGATTGGTCTCCCTCCGTTTGTCCGCCACACTGTGGCGATTGCCTGGGAGAAAGTCTTCGCGTGTTCTTGTTTGATGGTTATACTAAAACATTGAATTATGTTACACAGACAGGGGTCTATGTTGAAAAAATCCATTGTAGCAAGGTATTATTTTTACATGCACCCTTTGCAGGGTTTGACTGAAACTGACTATATCCAGATTTACAACATATAAATTGTCAGGCTTGTCCTGAATGGCGCTCCAGTTGAGCAATCAAACCGCTACAACACGCAATATCTGAAAGGCCACTGATCAGATTTTGATGAAATTTGGGGAAATCATGCATCTCACCATGGCCTAAGGGGAGCGCCACAAAAATGCCCACACCGTAATTTGGTGCACATATCCAGCTATCCTTTAATCTTTTAAGAAATGTGCCTCCAGGATCACCAATGTACTCCATATTGGGTTTTTTTGCACTATTTTAATTGAACAGTTTTCACTGATTGTGGTGACTGCACCATTCATTTACTGATGCCTTGCTTCTCTGTGTACTTGTCCGGTTATCTGATTATTAAACTACTGCCTAAACATGCACCTGTTCTATCATTAGGTGTTGTTTGACCACATGGGTTGTATGAAGAGGTACGACTCAGTCCAGGACATTCTCAAGGAGTTCTTCGAGCTCCGCCTGCACTACTACAAACTGAGGAAGGACTGGCTGTTGGGCAGCCTGGGAGCCGAGGCATCCAAACTGTCCAACCAGGCCCGCTTTGTACTGGAGAAGATCGAAGGAAAAATTACAATTGGTAAGGAGACTGGAGACTAAAACATGTTATGTATTCGCTTCTAATTTAGCAGTGAGTGGATATGTTGTATTGATTGGTTGCTAAACTTATCCTGTTCACCTAACAGAGAACAAATCCAAGCGAGACCTGATTCGGATGCTCGTCCAGAAAGGCTTCGAGTCGGACCCAGTGGCCGCCTGGACCAAGGCTCAGGAAAAGGTACAGTTTATATGGTTGGGAGTGACATTTACAGAGTAACAGCATAACTAACAGGATCAAATACAGTGGGACCACAGTTGCTTGGTACAGTATAGGGCTCGACTGATATTTTTGGATTGAACCTGCCAACAAACTGATATTTTGTGCTGATCTTCAGTATGAGCACAAAACGTGCACATTTTTATGCAAAAAATCCAAATAATTGCAGGTATTCTGTGTTTCCCCCAGAATTGTATTGTTGTGGAAGCTGGGAAAGCCACATGGGACACTAAAACTCTCCATTGAAACCCAGGATGATAAAACATTGGGATACAATCAAAATGTCATTAAAATCAATTCAGGTTGAGGGTTTCCCATAAACAAGCAGTGTAGTATTGATAAAAAATTCCAATAAATGTTAACCAAACTGCATCATATCCATCATGTCAGAGGTGGACACTGATTGGTCCATGTCCCATTTTTAGTAGATATATTGGTCTAAACCTAGTACAGATCTATCACCTCTCTGACCATGTGGCGTGGAGTGTTTTCTGACAGGAAGGTGATTTGATGCCTCTTCATGAGGATGATTTTCCGTGCTGTGGTTCGATGATTTCATGTTGTATTTTTCCCCGATAGGCTCTGGATGAGGAGGACCGCGACGGCAACGACAGCGACGGCTCAGTGGATTCTGGCTCTTCGTCGGGGCCCAACTTCAATTACATCCTCAACATGCCTCTGTGGTGCCTGACCAAGGAGAAGGTGGATGAGCTGCTCAAGCAGAGGGACCACAAGGTACCGTATACTATTTCAGTTGCATATATATGTTACGGTAAATGTGGGAAAATGGTAAATGTGTACATTTCCTGGTTAATGTGAGTGGAAAGTCCTGTCACAAGTAGAGGTGGGTGCACCAAAAAAGTAAATTGCAACACCTCATGAGAAAATAATTCCTGGAATACATAGAACATCAGAAATTGATGATATCTAACTGTTGTTGGGTGTATTTTTCCTGTGCTGTGCTCAGCTTCGGCTACAGGACCAGAGTTCAGAGTTCATAGTCCAAAAAAAACAGGATTTGACTGCATTCATTAACAAAGTGAATGTGTGTTGCTGTGCAGAGAGGAGAGCTGAATGACCTGCAGCAGAAATGCCCTGAGGAACTGTGGAAGGAGGACCTGGCGGTCTTCATCGAGGAGCTGGATGTAAGTGCTCATGGGAAACCAGTTCATGTTACCCATTCATTTACTTAACACTTGCTGATCTATGGATGCTTTGGTTTGCAAGAAGTCTTGGTTGCTTTTAAGGTTTCCATTAGGAAAAGCCATGTTTTTGGCCCTCATCTGGACATAGTCTGTATTTAGGAAGGTATTGAGTCATGTTTTCCTGCCTTTTATTTATCAGAAAGTTGAGGCCCAGGAGCGTGATGACCAGAGTGCAGGAAGGGCGACCAAACTAGTGAAGGGTAAGGTGGGAAAACCCAAGGTGAAGAAGATGCACCTCGAGGAGACCATGCCCTCGCCGTTTGGCCGCAGGGTGGAGCCTCCGACTCAGCCCATGAAATCTGACGGCAGCAAGAAAGTACCCAAAAAGAAGAAGGTGAGGACAGTTGTGAAAGGAAGTAAATCGCCACACTGTGTGCTGAAAGTGAAGACTGGGCACAAAATGATCTGTTTCCATTTCTTGAAAGACGAATCGACGTGAAATTATATGAAATCGTTGCCAAACGGATGGGGTGATTTCAGAAATAAATGGTGTGTTTTGTCCTCAGGGCGACTCAGACCTGGCGATGAAGATAGAGTTTGAAGACGATGGTTTGGTTGGGGAAGGAGGAACGGGGGAAAACTCTCTGAACTCCTCGGCCCCGGCCAAACCCAAGGCTCCACGCGTGAAGAAAGAGAAGAAGGAGCCCGGTCAGCAAAAACCCTCGACTTGTCTCTTCTAACATATCGGCTGTTCTGAAATGTTTACTTATGTAATATCTGTTCACTGCAGCCTCCCAGACATGTCACAGCGCCGTCTCTTCCATGTATAAGACACCTGGTTGTACAATCACTAGTTTGTGCGTCACAATATTCCCAAGTGCATTTCTTGGTTTTTATCTTCAGAAGGCAGGAAATATGGGCAGCATCAGCTGACGCCAAAAGAACAGTAACAACGCTAATGAATTGTTGAAAGTAAATTGTAAGGCTGAAAATCTTCTTTACTTGGCTGCAGGAGCTCCTAGAGCGAGAAAGCCGCCTGTACCCAAAGTCCCCTCGGCTAAGAAGGTGAAAAAGCGCAACCCCTGGTCTGATGATGAGTCCAAATCAGACAGTGAGCTGGAGGGCAGCGAGCCCATCATTCCCAGAGAGACCAAGTCCCAGAGAGCATCAGGTAGGGTTGCAAATATCATACAGGCTAGGTTGCAAGTTACTGTACAACTCAACTGGTCACAGCATACAGATACAGCACTATATTTGCAGCCTTCAAATAAAGTAGATCCCAACGGGGGAAAAGGTTTGTTAATCTAGGATGAGTTTAGCAATCTATTGATATGAATTATGTCCTTCACTACGTAAAATGTTACAGCCTTTGTTAGTTCTTTACTTTGCACATTTTACTCATATTGATGCTTTGTGCAGTGTGATCTGATTGGCTGGTGTCAGTTAGATGAGTCTGAGGTTGCAGTCTGATGCAACCAATACGCAACAGGAATGTTCATTCTACAGGGCATGGGATTCAACACAGACAAACCTGAAAGTAACTGTCACGTTTTTCAGCCTCCAAGCCCAAATACACGTTCGACTTCTCTGAGGAGGAGGACGACGACGACGACGGAGAGGAGAACGGCGGTGGCGGCGACGACGACGTGGCTTCCTCTCCAGTGAGGTCTTACAAGGACGACTTCACGCCCTCGGAAACCAAGGAGCACTACAACGACCACGATGACGACGACGACGACGAAGACGCCTATCCTCCTCCCAAGCAGACGACCATGTAAGAGCACAGACTCATTTAGTTTTAGCGTTGACGTTGCATGTGAAATGCCAACTACTTCATCACTCGCCCTGCTTCTCGTTCTCTGAAGGTCCACACCAGCAGCTAAAAAGAAGGAGTCCGCCAGTATCTTCTGCTCCAAGTCGGCCTTCTCTGAAAAAAGCAACGACAGCGGTTAGTCTTCCTGGGACCAGGGTGGGATCACACGTTTGCTTCGGTCCGAACCACAGTGGAAATGTTGCATTCTTATATTCGGTTCGTTGAGGTTCTCGCTGCCCAATTAAAAGCCAACCAGGGCTCGTAAACAAAGCACTCGCAAGTAGCTTGGTTATTGGGCAGAGTTTTGGTAACCTGTCTAACCTGCCAGGTTACAGAATTTGTTGAGGGGGGCGGAGTGAAAACAAATCTGATTCCAGTCCCTGTGACTTTATACTTCATACCAGAGAAAAAGCTGAATGTGAATATCGGTCCAGACTGCAGTTTGCCCTCGCTTCATTTTGTTACGCTGGGCTTTCCAAGCATGTCGTCAGCATCCGTCTCCTTGTACCCATAAACAACAATTGTTTGGTGCTGCCTGAGATCTCACCTGCACAAACAAACTAAAGGAGTAAACACAAACTGCCACAGACATGCTTGTTGTGAACGCACCCTTATCCGTTCCCTCACCTTAACGAGTGTGTGCTCTAACTCAAGTTTTCAGCCGAGTGCCATTTTCATGTTGTTTCTAGAATAGAAATAAGAAATTGGTTTGTGCTAAACATAATGCAACTGAAATTTCCAACATGTCAAGAACACGTGAATGAAAAATATGAACAGCAGCAGGATGAGGGTGTGCAAAACAACTAAGTAGAACATACTGGGACAAATGACAAGAATGAGTCAAAGTCTGTACAATGTGAAAGTGGATCCCAAATATATGACGTGACTGTTTGCACGGCGGTGGGTTAATGGTGGGCTGATGCTCTCTTGCAGACGGGTCCAAGTCCAACAGCGACGACGACAGCGGCCCGGTCTTCTCCTCTTACTCCAGCAGCGCTGCATTCGACAAACCATCGCCAGCAAAGAAAGGTAACTCCTCGCCACTTCCACCTGGGGGAGCCAAACGCCACGTAATGGGGGAGGCTACAGAGCAGTTCACTGATTACTTTACAATGTGGAGATACTTTATGGGGAAATTGTATGGTCAACGATATGAAGTTTATCTGCTTTTTTTTTGACAGATAGAAAGGATGAACTCTTCTTTTCTTTCTTCATGAATCTGTATACATGGATAACTAGCAGTTAAAAGCATAACAAGTGGCTTTTCAGAGGCCATAATAAAGGATTTGTTTATGCTTCAAATGGGCTTATAACCTGCTTTGGATGCAACACAGTGCACTTGGATTCTTACTGTAAATTCTTTAATTCTTAGTATAGATCTATTAGTATTTGGTTTTAATATTTGAGCTTTTCTTTGTCAACCTGAACAGCTAAGAAGCCCTCTGATGCAGCTCCCAAACCCAAGAAACCACCAGCACCCAAAGCAAAGAAACCAGATAAATCAATCTGGGACTCCGACTCTGATACCGGGTCCAAGAAGCCGGCGCCAGCTCTTAAAGGTACCGCCGCGACGCACCGGTTTGGAAGAATTCACTTCAGCAGAAGCTCGTGACCGCCGACTGTA
>OOFE01006891.1:1907-13132 GCA_900323365.1 Monocentris japonica | reverse complement strand
AAGACGGAAGTTGGTGGTCATCACAACTGACCGTCATAGATGTTTGATATGACTGGACTGTCTATATATAAACAATATATTACACACACACACACACACACACACACACACAGAACCCCACACTTGGTAGTTGCATTTACAGTTCTACTTCTCTGCTGATACACACACACACACACACACACACGTGCATCCTTGTGCAAACATACGTATAACCACACTCACACACACTCATTTTGTATATAGATACTCATTCTCAAAACTTGACATGTGTTTTTGCCCACTGCACTATAAAAGTAAATACAGTGCTACACTACAGTACATACATCTGCTGTACAGTCCATTTTATGTTTGTGAAGACACTAGTGTGTCTGTGGATTGAATTGTATACTGTTGACTAATTAAACTAACTGAATAGAAGATCATTAAACATTGTTAGATAATTGCAAACTGACTTGGTGGTGCTCCTGTTGTGGTGTTTTATAAGGCATGTCTAAAGTGATGGATTATGTTTTAGAAACTAATTGTATGACTCATCAATGTACTTTTTATTCCTCTTATTCTGCTTTTAGTAGGAGGAATTGTATTGTTTGTACTTTGTTGTTTGTATTTACTGTTAATCTCTGGCTACCAGTTCTGACTCACATACTGCTGCAATTCACATTAACTCTTGAATGCACAAATAAGCCATACATTTGCTTTCCCTGGTGTGTGTGTGTGTGTGCGCGTGCATGCGTGCTCACACTCCCTCTCTCCTATGCCAGGATATCTGCCGGTCATGTGACATCCAGATGGAACACACTAGAATAGCCAATGAAAATCCTCCGTCACAGAAACACTCCCTCAGCACAATGTCTGTGTTTCTCTCTTTCTCTTAAGTTACAGTCCATTCCTGTATCTCTAATTACACCTCAACTATACTTATATGCACATCCGACCTCCAGCATGCACTGCTCTCAAGCTGTCACCTGTCTACCTGTCCTCTTGTCTGCATTAGTTCTTAGCTTTACGTCTTCATCCCATGCCAATTAATCCTGTTCTCCAACAGTGCATCACTTTTTGTACATCTGTATTTGCTGAGGTGGATCCTCTCCAATCATTTCATCGTCTTGATGATAGAGATGTTCAGATGAATAGTCTTTCCATTTCCAACAAATCCTTCCTTTCCCAGCTTTTCAGTGTGATTACAATCCATAGAGTGCCATAGTGGGAATGACCACCTAGATATGGCTGCAACTAAAATGACCTATTCGTGTATGCAGTTTGCTGGGACAATATTTTCGCAGATGTCATGACTCTTAAGATAGTGGTGTAAACACTGATGAGTGGATGGACACATAGGTGGAGCCACACATGACAGGATTGGCAGGAGCTCTGGAAGACAATGTTGAAAGCATAGCTCTATAAAGGAGACCACTGAGAAAGGATGCAGTGCAGACTAGGCACCATGTTTGATCAATCAGGTCAAAGGGAACCTAGTTTAGTTTACTATTCCACAGCTTCCCCTCACCCTTCACTGAAAATCATTACTTGCAACCCCTCCTTACTCCCCTTGCTATTCTGCTATTCTGCTCTATCCCTTTTTCCACGCTCTCTTTTTTTCTCCTTTGCCCAGTCTTGTTACCGCCCCTTTTCTCTGCATCTTCCAATGACTCACGCGTTCCCCCTCCCCCGAGTGTCGCGGGTTTTTACCCCCTCTCCTCCCTCCTCCCTTTCCTTCTATCTCCCTCTCTTTCGCCCACATTGGTTCACTTTCTCTACCAGGCTTCAAACAGGCTGCAGGTAACGTTTAAAAAGATCAATCTATTTCTTTATTCCCTCCATCCCTCTCAACCTCCATCCTCCTCATCTGCTCCTGCATTGTGCTTTCTGACCATCTCATCTCTCCATTGGTCCATATTTTCAGGCCAGTCACTGACTGAACAGCACAGGTACCGTCCTTAATTACACTTGCTTGTGTGACTGGAGTGGGTTGACACTACATTCATTTAATAGGTACGCGTTATTAGCCCTCGATTTATGTTTGCTTGTGTGTGTTGGTGTGTGTGCCAGCATGTTCCTAGGGAGCATCTGCTCCACAGCTTTTCATCCTTAAGGCTGCGTCACTATCATCAGATCGTGTGTGCATGAGAGGAAGAAGAAGAGAGTGTGAAGTCCTCCTCACTAATGTGCCGTTGAGGCATCTCAAAACGGCTGTTAAATGTCTATTAGATGCTTGTTTTTGATATTTTAGGGGTCATTTTTAGTCTCTCTCTGTCCTCAATTGTCTTTGCCTTATATTCATCGTCTTAGCAAAATGAGATTTCTTTTCCCTAAAATTGGTGGTTCTCGTGTTAAAATAGTGAGTGTGTATGTATGTACATGTTGTGTGAACATGCCTACATCCATTGACTCTGCTATACAGTACATATGTTTTAATACAGCAAATGTGCCCCTGAAGTGTAAGAATACGTGTTTCTTACAGGATGTCGATAGTTAACATTGTTGCCAGGGAGATCCTGGACTCCAGGGGAAACCCCACTGTGGAAGTAGATCTGCATACAGACAAAGGTAAAAGGCTGTTATTACTGTTGTCATTGTATCTCTTTCTATTCTAAATCCCCTCAATTAATTTTCTAATGAAGCAGTGAAGGTGTCTTCATATAACCCACTTTCTCTCTTTCCACCCGTCTCCCCTCCTTCTCACCCTCTCACCCCTATATTTGTACCGTGCTCCCCTCTCCAACCCTCTCTCTCCCTTCCAGGTGTGTTCAGGGCAGCAGTGCCCAGTGGAGCGTCCACTGGCATCTATGAAGCCCTGGAGCTCCGAGATGGAGACAAGAATCGGTACAAGGGTAAAGGTGAGCACTTGCACTTTCTCTTGTCTCTCTTGTTCTCTCTACTGCATCTGCCTCTTTCTGTCTCACTCTCTTTTTGCTGTCTTCCTCTCTGTGTTATCCCATGGGGTTTTGTGATAATAATGCGTCTTGACAGCACAAGTCTTCCACAGCTCCAAATATCTTTTTCTGCTCCTGCTGTCTAAGGTGTGCTCAAGGCTGTTGGCCACATTAATGACACCGTTGGACCTGCCCTCATCCAGTCGGTGAGTAGGAGTGTAGGCGTGTGGGTAATGATGGGCAGAAGTAAAAAAAAATATATATATAGATATAGTGACGAATGGGAAGAAGAGGGTGAATAAAACCAAGAGGGCTGTCTAGCTGTCTAGCTGTCTAGTGCGTGAGTAATATTTTGTTTGTTTCAGGGGATCAGTGTGTTAGAACAGGAGAAACTGGACAACATGATGATTGACATGGACGGCACTGAGAACAAATGTAAGTATCATGAAAATGTCATGTATAGTGATGCTGTACATGTGTAATGATGTGTAACATTCTGCACCAGTGGTTACCAGCTAAGCTCATGTGAAGTGTGATGGCTCATATGTTTCCCCTAGCTAAGTTTGGGGCCAATTCTATTCTTGGAGTCTCACTGGCCATTTGCAAAGCTGGTGCAACAGAGAAGGGTGTCCCCCTGTACCGTCATATTGCTGACCTGGCAGGAAACACTGAGCTGGTCCTCCCAGTTCCTGTGAGTCCCTTTGTTTTTACTTTTGAGAAATGTAATTGGTCCAAACGTGAAAGCCCAAATACATTCTCCTTTCCCTCATCTATCCCTCATTCAGGCATTTAATGTGATCAATGGAGGCTCCCACGCTGGTAACAAACTGGCCATGCAGGAGTTCATGGTACTTCCTGTGGGGGCGGAGTCTTTCCGTGATGCTCTGCGTGTGGGGGCAGAGCTCTACCAGACACTGAGAGGGGTCATCAAAGAGAAGTACGGTCAGGATGCTACGAATGTGGGAGACGAGGGGGGATTTGCCCCTAATATACTGGAGAACAGTGAAGGTGAGAGACAAAATTCCCTCCTCCTTTCCTTGATAACCTGTGGCATTACCTGACTTCTCCCTCTCTTCCCTGTGCCCTCAGCCTTGGAGCTGATAAAGACAGCCATAGAGAAAGCAGGCTTCACAGACAAAGTGGTGATAGGGATGGATGTTGCTGCCTCAGAGTTTTTCATCGAGGGCAAGTACGACCTGGACTTTAAGTCTCCTCCCAATGCTGCCCGCCACATCAGTGCGCAGGAGCTGGCCAAGATCTACCAGGGCTTTGTTAACGACTACCCAGGTGTGTATTGTGTGACTTTGTTTTTCTGTAACAGCAGTTGTGCTTACATACAAAACATTATGTCTGTGTGGGCACCTACTTTATCCAATAAAATGTCTAATCATCATTGAGGATGGAAACAAGAGGAGATCATCGATTTCCATTGGACACACACACTGGGCCTCAGGGGATTGGCTCAAGGACGCAAGGTGCCAGTGTTAATAGCTGGTTCAATAGCTGTCTGTGAATGGACACACCAGCCCATCTCTCATATTTCTGTCATTACTTCCCCGAGAGAGAGAGAGAATGAGAGAATGAGAGAGCTTGATGTCTCCTCAGCCCGGTCTCTCCTCCTGACACTTAGGCCCGTTAAAGAGCTTTTAATTATGTGCTACAGTGCACATTTGGCAAGCTGGGAGCTACTCTGATATAGCTCTTTACCCCATCAATGGTGCGCTCCCTACATGTGTGTGTATGTATAAATGCATGCACATGCATGTATGTGTATTTAAAAGCATTAGTGGTGGAGAGAACCTTTATTAGAGGCCTCAATGGTCTTCTAGCCCCATTGGCCTGCAGGTCAGTTGTGTAAAATATGAAGGGTTCTCATAGCAGGCCATAATACAGTATGATACTTTGCACACCCACAAATGATCTTCACTATCTCCCTTTCCCTCAGTGGTGTCCATTGAGGATCCATTTGACCAGGATGACTGGCCAGCTTGGACCCAGCTCACAGCCTCAGTGGGCATCCAGGTAAGATACGACAATATGTTCTGATTGGCTGGCAGTGGGTTAATTCAGCCAATCCATAATTGTCAACTGTCATGGTTCATGTAGGTCAGTGGAGAAGAATTGTTGGTCAGTGGAGTAGAACTAGACTCACATACATGGGGCCACAATGCAACTGTTATGCTGCATGAATGAATGAATGTTGCATGCTGAAATACCATGAGTACACCTGATATGATTACCGTGTGGAACAAAAAGGAATTCAGTCTTTCTCTCACTGTGTTGTGTGAATGGTGTAGGTGGTGGGGGATGATCTGACAGTCACTAACCCCCGCAGGATAGAGCGAGCCCTGGCGGAAAAGGCCTGCAACTGCCTGCTGCTTAAAGTCAACCAAATTGGCTCTGTCACAGAGGCCATCAAGGCGTGAGTTGAAGCAGGCTGTGGTGTTTGTGTCTGAGTGTGTGTGGATTTGTGTGTGTGCGTGCACGTGCCAACATATATACGTACATACGTGTACCTGCATGTGTGAGTGAGTGTGCATGCACATATATAGCCTGATGTGTTTATATACTGTATAGTGTGTCTGTTGTAATGAAGCCAAGTCATTGGCAGTATAGCCTAGCTTTCTACTATGGGTATAATTACTTTGTACTATTCTGAGTACTGCTGCCCCCCCCTTCCCTCTCAGCTGTAAGATGGCCCAGGAGAATGGCTGGGGGGTGATGGTGAGCCACCGATCAGGAGAAACAGAGGACACTTTTATTGCTGACCTGGTGGTTGGCCTCTGCACTGGACAGGTAACACGCACACACCTGATGTTTTTGAAGTGCTCTCTGCCATCTACAGCTTATGCCATTGAGGAATGTTGTTAATTAAATAAAGCTGCCCAATCGCCAGTGTGGTAGCTTATTGATTTCAATTCTACTTTATTGTCATTCCATCTTACATAAGTGCACAGCGAAACAAAAACCTTTTCCTGGGGTCACGGCACATTAATGAGCAATACAAAACAACACACCAGTGGTAGGTCACAGCGCATTCAGAGTAAATACAAAACAAAGCAATGCAACAAGAAAGCATACTGCAGCGATACAGTGGTGGGTCAAGTATCACGTATTGTAGTAATTAGTATTGGAAAACAAATAATGCAATATTAACAATATTAGCAATATTAACATTAACTTATCAACCATTTTCTCTGTGTGATCCTTGATGTTTTTGTCTCCCTTCAGATCAAGACTGGAGCTCCCTGTCGATCAGAACGTCTGGCCAAATACAATCAGCTCATGAGGTTGGTTAGGTTGGCTTTAATTCCTTGCATTGTATATGTATGTATGTGAAGACAGCCTTAACATTTCACAGCACTTATGTAATTATTTCTCATGTTCTATATTTTCCTTCTTTGTCTTTCTTTCACTCTCTTTCATCCACTATTGTTCTCTTTCACATTCTTCCACCCGCTCTGGATTTCTCTCCATTTTTTTCTGTTTCTCACCACCTTCTTCCGCTCAGGATTGAGGAAGAGTTGGGTGACCAGGCTCGCTTCGCTGGCCACAACTTTCGCAACCCCAGTGCCCTTTGAGTTCCAGGGCTGATGGCAGTGGCAAACACACACACATGCACAGACACACACACAAGCACCACATCATGAGGCACTGACACATACTTAGCAGACAGATAATCACCCACCATTCTCAGAAAAGCTCTAAACACACGTACACACAGTGAAATGCATTACGATGAATTAGTTGTGGAATCACTAAAATGCTCTAACAGTGCACTGTAGTTATATTGACCTGAGGCTTCAAAAGGCTGTTAAGCAAATTGGCTACAGCAGATTGCAGCAAAACCTGGACAAGCCCTGGTGGAAAAATCAGTGTTTCACCTCTCGGCACAGACAAGCACTTTCCCTTATGCACTTCTCTCTCTTTTCTGATGCCTCTATCTGTCTCCTTTTGGCTTTCCGCAGAAGTGTTTTGATCTTTTGTGTCCTATTGTTTCCTCTTCCTCCTCTTCCTCCTCTCGCTCCTGTTCCCCGTGAAAACACTCAGTAGCTTGCAACAGAATTATGTCTGTTACTCCTTCAGCCTAAGGTTAATTAAAAAAGTTCAATAAAGAGATGGCTATATGTTAACTCTCTGTGTATTTGTTTTGTTGGGGAGGTATTGTGTCGTTTTCCTCTTCTTATCTGTCTTAAGGCATTTGAACCCACTTGTTAATGTAGATAAGAGATTTTTGGTCAAGTACAAATGATCGTTCTTAGGAAATCAATCAAGCATGAAACAGGCCTACTGAATGAAGACTAATGTTCTGAATAACACTGATTGAAATATAATAAAATATCCAAATGTAATAAAGATTATTATGGCATTCAAATATTTTATAACATATTATTAATATTATTATTATTATTATTATTAGTAGTAGTAGTAGTAGTAGTAGTAGTAGTATAGACATCTTGGCTATTTCAGTCTAAATTAAATAATCAATCATGCCAGCTACATTTTAATCGGTTACAGTATGTAGGACGGTATTTTACATTTTGTAACTTTACACTGATAAACGTGCACCCTCGCGTGCGCCTCTTCACAATCTGTTTGATAACAACGCGCCGGTTGTTGCTACATGGCAAATACATTGTTGTAGATTAATATTCAGCTGCACGTTACAAATAGAGCAGCAGAGGGAGCGCGAGCGCGAGGGCTCGTGCCGGGTGAAGGAAGGCGCGCATGCGCACTGAGACGATCTTCAGCAAGGTTGCTATGGTTACTACACAATAGGATACGGGACAGGGGGCTGTGTGAAGGGGAGAGAGAACGACAGGAGAGGAGGGAGGAGGTCTGCAGACCCGCTTGACTGGACACACCGTTGCAAGCTTTCCCAGACTGTGTGGCCTCGTCTAGATATAAGACAGACAGGAAGAGAGGGTAGCGAACACAAAGATAAAAGGAGTGAATTCATTGTTACGAGGCAATTTAGCTGTTAGGATAAATTTGACAATTGTGTCCAAACGTATTGAGGCTTTTTTAGTCTTTCACATGGCCATTATTATGCTCGTACAGTTAAATCGTATGTTTTCGCCGTATCCTAGCTCTTAGCTAAGACTTGGGCCTAGGCTATTGTGCTGAGACATAGGCCTTTAAGAACAAAGACTAAGCCTATGGACATGTCTTCTCCGGGGTTCATCGCGACATAATGTCAAATGGTTATGTCTGGCCGAAAGCAGAACCTTCCCCTACAGTAAAGGTGACTCTGGAGGGAGAAGACTAGGCAACAGAAAAAGCCTCTCTCTTGATCCCCTCCCTCTTCAGAGTTTTGGCCCTCTCTCTGCGCCTCTTCCTTCTCCCTGCCTCACTCCCTCCTTCTCCCCTCTCTTCCAGCTCCCCCTTTCCTTATGCAAATCACGCCCTCTTCTCGCTCCCTTTCTCGCTCTCTTTCTCTCACCCGACGTGCATCCCTCGCTCTCCCCTCGGTTAAAATTGTGACTGTACCGAAGGCAAAAAAGTGCAAGTCGTCTTAGAGGAAGAGGGGGAGCGGGGGGACAGAAAAAGGGGCGAAGGGGGTGGGGAAGAGGCGAACGTACGCATCAATTTGTACAGTCTTCAGTGGCACCCCGTTTTCCTGCAACGACTTGAAAGAGATTTCTTCTGCATTATTTGCGTTACAATATGATCCAGCTCCAGCCTCTGTTTACAGAAGCTTGGGCTCGTACGTGTGTGTGTCAACGTGCAATATAAAACGAAAACCAGAAAGAAAGGGAGAGTGAGAGGGGGACACGCATCGCTGGATATTATAGGTAAGGAGAAGGAAAAAAATGGATGCTTAGTCTGTATTTGAAGCTATTCTTGCTGGCCACGTTTGTGTTCTCCCTCCCCTTTTCTTTGTGCGTTAATGATCATACTCCTTCTTTATGGCTAAATTATGTCCCGGTAAATGAATGTAAGAATGCACAACGCGCACTCACATTCCAGTGAGAAAGGGAGAGCCGGTGCAAAATGCCATTCGCCATTCTATATCATCTTTCTTTGAAGATGTGCAATACCAAGAAACAGTACTGCGCTGGCATCCATTCTGTTCGTGAACATGTATGTGCTGTTGAACACGACTCTTCTCATCGTAGGTGGACTGTATTCCGCCGAAGTAGTCGCTGGCAGGGAATAGAATAGCTTTGGCCGGTTTCCTCTGCATGTGTATCAATAACATTCGCAGGAAAAAGAAGAAAGAGTCGTTGCGGTGCCCGGTTGTTGGTGATGTAAGCAATGCAACTGCATGCTGCTTTGCATCACATGCAGTAGTCAATTTGTTGATAATGCATGGGCCGTGCGCCGCGCGCGTGTGAGCGCGAGTGTGAGCGATAGACTCGTGCTGCTATGCTGTTGTATGTTAACTGCTGTGTTTGCTTCTAGTTGCTTACTGACCATAGCTAAGGGCCAGCCAGTGAACCCACAGATAGGCCGGTAGCTGCCACCTGTAACTAAGATAAATCTAGGCATACAGTAGCCCATTGGGCCCAATATATTCTCATGATAACACATTTTTGGTGTGTAATAAAGTTGGCCATTTTTATGTTAATTGTATGAGTGACAATACATACCTCTAATCTCAAGAGGTGTTTACACTGCATTATATATGAATGTATGGATACAGTCCTTATCCATTATATACCTGTCTGGCATAAGTTGTTGTAACAATGTGTATGACCAGTATATAGTGGATTCTACTATTATGATCGATTGAATCAGTCACTGCAGCATGCACTAATAATTAATGCATAGCCATGTGTAGTGGAGCTGCCACAGGATTTACAGGAGCCAACCCTTGCTATGAATCAAACACACACACTAAAAATCTGTGTGTAGCTATTTATTGTCTGGTTAGTGGAGCGTGCATGTACATTTGCTCTGCTAACTGTTCAGCTAAATACATCTTTTATTTCATCCACTGGAAGTGCACTATTTATATCCTCATTCAATATACATGAGGCATTTTTTTCATCATAGTGGTACATGAATGAATGGGTTCAGTGGGCCTTGGTAAGTAGTTCACCTATGTTGCCTGGCACACGCAAATGGATAAAGGATCTTGGCATTGTGATGTTCCCTCATGGCTGATTGGATAAATAAGCTTGGTTTGTGTAATTCTGCTGGCCATAACCAGGTCCTGTGGGTTAACCACAAGTGGCTGTGGGTTTGGGCTATTGTGGTGAGGGTGGAAGGGGGGTGTGGCTCCGATATTCCCAAGATGTTTCCTTGAGGTTCACTGTCTTCTGCAGACTGCCATGCTAAAAGGAGCCCATGCCATAGCGCCTTTTCTTATCTGAACCTATTCTCTGTGTTTCAATGTAAGAGCGCTCAATTTCATTGTACACATTAATCCCAAACCAGTGCGTATGGGTTAGCCTAATGTGTCTGTGGGTTTGGGCTGCTGTAGTGAAGATAGAAGGTGTAGCATAGTCAAAAGCAGGTGCGCTGATAAAGTATGAAACATGGTGTGAATTTAAATGCCGAAACCAATGCTTTTCCAGTTGTAAACTCAGATGGTTTTAATAAGGCCCCGCTTCTTGATCTCTACACTCAGCACAGTCTAGCCTTTATGCAGATAGCAGACGGTGTCATTCATTATTGGATCCTTAAGTGAACTACCGCTGTCTTGCAAAATACATTGATTTCTCTGTGGGATTACCATGCAGATAGCCGTTGAGTAATGCTTTCTTTGTTTATTCTTCTTTACAGGTTTTGGTAGCTCTCATGGTATAAGACACAGCCTACAAAGTAAGAGACCAGTTCACGCCCTGCAATGGCATGTGTTGTAAAATGGACGTTATAAAGAGGACATAATGAAAACACGAACACACAAAGAATCGGTAAGAACAAGGCCTACGTGTATCTTCCATAGTGACATCAGCTTTTTTAACCTGATTCTGGTTTGTAGTACATTTGGGAGTTATTACGGGGTAAATAGTTGAATATGTGAGAGAATTTTGCAATAGCTGAGGTTACATGAAGTTAAATACAAGTATAGATTATTTATTTGGTTGTGAAAGACAATAATGTGACTGGTGTAAGACAGCAGACACCATGTTTATATTTTTTTCTCTCCTCTGCTTACCATTTGTTCTCTCTCTGTCTTCATGCTGTTAATGCCCTGTTCTCCTCTTCCCCTCCCTCTCCTTTTCATTCCCTACTTGTTCTTGCCCTTGCTCTGGCCCACAATATACCCTTCAATGAACTCAACTTTCTTTTGACTTGTATTAACCCTGTTTTTACCATAACCGATCACCTTATAACCTCCCTCTTTGTTCTTCGCCCCTGTGTTTCCATCTGTATCTCCTTATGCCTGTAACCCTGTCTTGA
>OOFE01006887.1:1418-13001 GCA_900323365.1 Monocentris japonica | reverse complement strand
ATACTTCGCTTCCAGCCTCTTCATTCTCACCTCCAGACGCTCTCCCTCTACATAACACACAGACACCAACATGCAGGGACACGCGCGCAAAAACAACAATTAAGCTTTTCAATGGATACTTGACCCAAGTAGTTCAACATTCTTGGCAATTCTAAAATGTGGATGAATTGCTTTCAACCTCTCTTTACTTCTTTGCCTGACCCCTTCACGCACCTTTGATGTAGACTCTGGGCAGAATGTTCTGGAAGGGGGCTGCATGAAGCAGGTCACACACTTCCTCCTGGGACTAGGGTTCAAACATAGTAAGGGAAGGGATCCTTTTAATCGAGAGCCTATCAACCCACTTTGCGCTATGGACATCTCTACAGAGCATGCAGTTAGCCAGGGTGTTAATTTCTTATTTGTGAAGCACACCAAACTGTGTATGTTCTCCCTCCTCTTTTATCACTTCATTTAGGCCAGATGGCACAATCGATGTCAATTATTGCTATTTCTTTAGAGGATTAAAGTAATAAGAGACCTGCCATTTGGGCCAGAGGTGTATGTTGGTGAATTAGCGGACACCATCGCTAGCTGGGTAAATGTGTTGCTATGTGATATAGTGTGTTCATGTATGTGTTTCATTTCTTGGACGTATGAAATCACGCCGCTGGCATTTATCCGTTTATTTAGCTGGGTGCTTTTTGTGGTGATTGTTAGTCAAGAAAACACAAGCAGTAAACCAAACTAAATACAGAGAAGCAGACCCTGAAATCTGGGCTAAAGGGTGATGGGCGAGAAAAGAGAGCCATGCAATGATAAATGCAAGACACACTGCACTGCACACTCACTCACACACACATCTACAAGCAGTCCGAACCAACACACATACAAACACTATACAAACACCCTATACACACACATTCACAATCAATGCAGTCAAGAGAGAAATGATAGAAACAGTGACAGTTGAGTAGTATTACGTGAGACAGGCATTACAAGCGCCCAGAACCAGCAGAGAGTATAGAGGCAAAAGTGCAGAGTTGAGCACAAGACTGCACCAACAACCAACCAGAAATGCACCATCACCTCTGCCATGGAAAACACGGACACAACGATTCTGTAGCACACCAGCCAAATGTTTTTTTTATTTCTTTTCTTGATCAAGTATCTCATTTCAATTGTTGTACTCAACTGCAGTAAGCTCTTTTTGAAAACCTTTCGCTCACTGATGTGATCCTGAGAGATTAATATCTAGATAAATATACAGACGTCTCGGTCCTTTTGCTTCCATGGCTGTTTGGAGGTGAAACTCTGTGCCAAACTAAGATGGTGAAATAGAGAAAACAGAAACACAGCAGCCCAAACCAACAATAGAGATAAAGAGAAAGACAAATCCGGTCTCTGTGCTTTTGTTACCAATGACAAGACCTAAATCCTTACCACCTGTGGTAGTTGCCAGCGTGTAATGAAAAATAGAGTTGCATTTCAGAAAGAGATCAAGATCAAACACATAGGGAAACTTAGACTGAGGGCATGACAGTTTCTGTCCATAATATCCATCATTTAGGATGTCAATCAACATTGTAAAATGGGCAGAAACCTTCAGGCACCCAGATTACTGGTCACCAACACAAAATCATGACAGCTACACATTAGTGGTCCCTCTCACTGAGCATGCTGAGGGACCATAGGAGGAATCAACAGAATAGAGGCTAGGCAAGTAGTAGAAGAGAGAAAGACCTTTAGCAGGAGAGCAAAAGTGGCAGAAAAGTACGTAAAGAAACACAACTTGTCAACTAGGAAGAAAGGAGGAAGGAACAGAAGAGAGGACAAGGTACAAGGGAATACCCATATGACTGTAATGGATAGTGGAAGATAGCAGAAAAATGTCTCACCAGAGCTTGCTCAATGAGCAGGCAGAAGAGAATGGCGTTTCCCACCTCCCTTAAGCTCTGGAAGACATCTGTCTTCAGCTCAGCATATTCAATAATGTCCTTGAGCTGGTGGTGGAAGAACTCCAGGATGCCTGTCATGAGAGAGGACGGAAATGTACAGGGCAACTGGGCACAACTTGTCCAACCATTATTTTTCTCATAGTTGTGATAGAAACCCTTTTAGCAAAAATTTTTTTTTTCCAATAGCTAAAATATAGCATAGTATAGCGGAACGGCAAGTGCCTACCAACAGTCCATAATGTCACTCCATTCAGGTTATCGCCTAGGGGGATATGACAGTCTATTTCTATTGATATGAATCAGAACAGTATCAATGGGTCTGTGCGGCTGCCCTGACCCACATTTGGTCCATGAATCAGTCCCTGACAGCAGAGGATGGAAAGATCATGAACTGCTGACAGCAAGATCACAGGCAGTAAGCCAGGTACAGCCGGGTACAGAACATCAGTAATCTACAGATTACTAAGCCCTGCTCATAGGGATATCCCATCTGACTGGCCTCTAATCTGCACAGACAGCTTGAGCCAATACGCGAGAAGGCAGGTAAGTAGTAAGTAGGCAGGAACAGTATGCATTGCTATTTTAACAACATTATTTTCAGTAATAATATTTAATATTTTCAGTTATTGATAACGCTTGTTTAATGTAATGGAAACAGGTCCCTTAATGCAAATGCTGCAGATATAACCACATAGGTGCTTTGTTCATTGTGACATTGGGGTCTTTGAGCTTACCTGGGGAGCCATACTCATGGCGTGGCAGGCGGCAGATTTTGGGCATGACTTCTATCAGTGTTTTAACATACTGCAGTATGGTGCCCTGTAACTGCAAAGCAGGGAAGAAGTTGAAACAAAGCAGGAAAGGAGAAAAGGAAAAGACATTGGTGTATTGAGAAAAGAGGGTGCAAACCTGTATTAAAGAAATATTAAACCAATATTAAAGAATGCAACAGAAAATGAAGGTAAATACCAGGCTCTTGACAATCTTAAGCAGCTCCTCCATTACTACAGCAATGCCTTGGTAACCAAGGAGACGGCAGATGGTCTTGAAATGAGGCGGGCCAACAAAGTTCCTGTAGGAGCTGTATATGTGGGAGTAGGCAATGTTCAGTGGCTGAGGAAGGAGAAAGAAACAAGACAAAGACAAACACTGTTAATCTGGAACAGGCTTTCTTTATAAATACTGTTAGAAGCAGTCCATTTAGAAAAACCTCTGATCAAGCGATTATTTTCAGTTTGACGACAAAATGTAACGATCATATGGCAATCCTATCTCAAATAAGTCGCCAATGACATCATACCTTAGACCCATACAGGTAGTAAGGCTGCACGTTGGCTGGCTTGTCTCGCTGAGGCTCCTGGGTGAAGGGGATGGCTGTGCGTACAAAGCTGAGGGAAGAGAAATGTCACCAAAAAAACAAAACAAACAAACAAACAAAAACACAGTGACCAAATCCACACACTGACCGGTTTGTGGATCCATTGTAGCAGTAGTTGGGGAGGAAGTCAAAGTTGAGTTCCCAGAAGACGTGGAGCGTGATGCGTCCGTAGGGAGCAGAGACGTTGTGGTTGGCCTCGCGGAACATGGCGTCGAAGCTGTCCAGGGTCATGTGCTTGGACAGGAGCCGGTGGGTTAGTCTATTGATCTCCAGCAACCACTCTAACTCCTGTCCAGGAGAGATACAGCGAAGAAGATGGAGAGTATGAGAAAGTTGGTTTGAACAGACAGTTGATTTGAGGGGGCTGTGAAAGAGAAAGAACAACATCATGTGGATAATGTCAGATTGGAACGCATTACAGGAGGTGCGAGGGTGACACCATGCTGATTTGCTGTGTCCTGTCAGCGCCTGAGCATGCCCCTGGTGTGTGCTCTCACCACTATGGAAGTGAGGTCCTCGCTCTCGAAGCGGCTGATGGCCTGGTCCAGAGACTTGTACATGGCCGCTGAGATCCTCTGGGTGATCAGACGGTTCAAGTCAATAGAGCGCCCCAGTAGCTGGAAGACAAGCGGAGGAAAAGTTGGGAAATATAACAGAGAGGTAATCCCAAGGTGCTGCAAGGTATTCTACTCAGGTCAACGGTGTTATTCAGTGAAATATCCCATTGAATGTTTGCTAAAATCATAGCGAAAGTAGTTGTTTGTTTGGGTAACGGCTTAACATGCCTGATGGTTAGAATCCTTACAGGAAGTAAGAAACAAAAGCTCTAGCGGAGACATTAGAAAACTGTCACAAAGAACTACTAGAGATTCTTTGGCAACCCATTTGTTTACTCCAGTACCTGCACGTGTCTCTGTTTGAGCAGCGTCTCGTAGCGGTTTGATGGAGGGTACGGGATGATCACACCATAGTTTTTACACTCTGCTCTGAAACGCTTGTCTAGGAGGACACTGTGGAACACAGAGCATGTCGTTTAGGCGCAATTCCTTTTGCCCATTTAGTAGAGCTAGTTTGCAGAGACTGCCGTGGAACAAAAACTCTGAAAACATAAAGATCAGGCCGCTTCCCTTACCTTCCGGCCATTGCTTTGTAGTAGGCAAATATCTGATCAGCTAACTTGTAGACAAACTGATCAAAGCAGAGGTTTACCTGAAAACACGGAGCAGATTATCAAGCTACTGTTTTGAAAGAACATTACTGAGGTAAATATCAAAAGCATTTGATTCTTAAATGGCAAGATTCAGTCTACTGAGGACCGTCAAGACATTACCTCAGCCTCAATTTCATCATAAAGGAACTGTTTCTTGAACTTGGTGAGAGCATAGTATCCACTGTCGTTATACAGGTCTAGAGGGTACAGCACATATCTGGGAAAAGGACAATTGCGGTTACAATATTGTAAGTTAGCCGAAGACACAGCTGATAAGCACAGCCACAATCTGAAACGTCACTGAAGGTTTGTCTTACTCCATCATGGAGGGCTCCTTTGTCTCCAGGATGTGGTCAGTGAGGATCCAGGGCATGGACATCTCGATGGGGAACTGGATTCTGCGGCCCATGGTCAGCTCCAGAAAGAATTCCCTGAACCACAGTTGGGACAGATCACAGCACTGTTGCAGGGCCTCTGGAAGTGGGAGGAAAAGGGCGGAGAGCAGAGAAGAAAAGGAAGGAAATAGTTCAAAGTAACTACAAATCCAAAGGCATTACAGTAATACACATTTAAAAATAAAAAGATTTTTGACTGACAATTCTTCATAAAGAGTTTTACTTTCATGCCATTTTGTGAGAGTAGACTGTCATCACCACCACAAAATGTTGCACCTCTCATTTTGGGAAGTCTTTTCATGAGTCATTGTCACTATTTTCATTGTATGCTGCTTTAGGTAATCTAGGGTGAATGAGTTTGTCCTCACCGCTGAAGTTGAGCAGATGTGTGAAGAAAAAGGACTGTTTGTGGAAGTCTTCTATAGCCAGCACTATGGGTCCATCCAGACTGCTGCGCAGAGTCTTCTTAGAACCGCTCTTATCCGCTATCAGAGACTCGAGCATGGTGCGCACCATGTACAGCTAGGGGGAGAGGAGACAGGCGAGAGGACGAGGAGTGAAAAAGCCCTCATTCTTTGCACCCGGTTTTAGACGGCAGTCACATCACCACGTCTTTGAAAGGTATTTGAAAGGATATGCTTAGAAATGCACATAATCATTGAGAAGGAACTTCAGTAGGCTACTTCAGATTCATGTCTCATTCCACAGAACTGAATGTTTTTGGCAAAATCCTTTGGGTTTCCTTTCCCAGGCATCCTGTCCTATCCTGTCTTACCTGTGTGCTGGAGGGTCCTACAGCCCTGCGGGGCACCTTGATGTCAAAACCTCCTTTAGGGTCCTTCTCCCCCCTCAGACAAGGGTCATTGGGAGGTTCCCTCGCCCCCTCCCAGTCACAGATGGTCTTACGAATGGCCTGGAGAACACTACGGCAGACAAGAAAGGCATTTTCCGATGATCTGTTTTTTTATCCATGATTTATGTTTTAACAGTCGTTTCTATTGTTGGTAAAAAAAAAAAAAAAAAAAAAGTAGTAGTAGTCCATAGTGGTAGGGAAATGACTAAAACTATACCCTTGGTCGTTAATGGCCAATGATCCGTATTAGGTTCATGAGATTTGGGGGCATCACGCCATAACATCAAGTTTAATGCACTTATGTCAGATCTCCTTTCTCCTGGTGTACCTAATGAGAACATTCTTCTTCTTGCGTACTGCCTGGCGCAGAGGCTCTCTGAGGGTCATCTGGGCAAAGTCCTGCAGTGCTGCATAGATGGTATTCCTGATGGCCTGGTTAAACACCGACTCCATTCGGCCCATCAGAACCTATACAAGATACACCCCATTATCGTAACCAGCATTAAGATCATGTTCATCATGGTCATGAAGACTTCATACTAACCATCAGCTCAATATTGAGGATAATCGTAGTGGATTTTTTACCGCCTTACTAAATACAATTATCGGAGAAAATATGAGCTTCACAATTTTCTGGTATCCTTCAATCCCTGTGTGTTTTTTATAAATGTCCTCTAACCATCAGGACATTACTGTCAGAGCTGATCACATTTTCAGAATGGACACTTGAATGCCTGATATGGTCACCATTGTTTTACCTGCAGTCCTTTGATCATGGCGATGACCTCCACCAAGGCAAATTTCTCCTCGCTGGTGTAGTTATAACGCGTGGCCCGCTCATACTCCTCTGCTGTACCTGGACAGTCCTTGTTACAGAACTTATCTGTGGGGTGGACGAGCTTCCAGGAATACTGAGGGAGACAAAGAGAGATAAAGGGAGAGGGATAAATGGACCACCGGGCAACAATCAGCTTATCTACAATAGCAAAAACATGAACTTTTCATATTTCCTAAGCACACACATACATGAGAGTGCACACGCATGGGCAACTGTCCCTCGCCCTCTACTCACCACTTCCATGACATGTGTGCTCCACTTGGACAGCAGCTGCAGGCCCCTCAGCGCCAGGTCAAACAGCTCTCTGTACTCCTCATCTGACTTCTGGCTGTCCAGGCCTGAGCCTGTCACCACTTCACTGTTGCTGTAGCGAGCCAGCTCTGAGATGAAACGGATGTGGTCCTCTCTGATCTGCACCATCTGCTCACATAGGTTGTATTGTGGTGAGATGCTGCTTTGGGTGCACGTCCACCTAGACACAAAGGTGTGGTCAGGTAAGAAGCGGTAGAGCAGATTCTGGGTTTGCTAGTGGTTGAGAGCATTTCTGTAACCATTCAAAAAGTAAGTGTCAAACTAGGCATATAGAGGGCCAGGTTCTTACTTGGACTTGTTTTCTTCATAGTGAGCGCTGGTCTCAATGTAGCGTGACAGCTCTATCTGCATATCTCCAAACAATGGCACCACTTGGAGCTGGAAAACAAAAAAACAGGAGAATAACGTCTCTCTCTAAGGCCATGCATGCAAACGAATCACCAGACAAAATGAGAACCAGAAAAACTGAGAGCCTTACTTTAAAGAACTTGTCAATCTTGCTCAGGTTAATCCTCTTTTTGGCATCTAGTTTGTAGATGTTACTCACGTTCCCATCCATCAGGTACAGACCAAAGCCCATCACCTGACACACAGAAAAACAAGAATCCTTTACAATAGCATTGGATATTTAGCCAAATGGCAGCAATACGTTTGGATCTTCTATAGCAGATAAAGAGGTGGTCAGTTGTGTGTACCTTGAGCAGCATGTGTTTCTCACTGGGTGTCAAATACATCTTGTTCTCATAATAATCTACACTGATGTTGACAATGTCTGCCAGCAGTTCCTCGTAGCCAGGAATCACCTCCAACTGTTGGTGCAGGCACTGCGCAGAAACAGAGAAACAGGGACAGCATGTCACTTTGAACTAAACAGACAAAGGCCAGAAAGGGCTAGCTGTACTGCACATAGCAGCATGTAAGCATAAACATTGATGGTGTTGGATGAAAACCTTGCAGCTCCAGAAGGTTACGTTTTAAGTATTGAGGAAAAACTTGAATACCTGAAGACAAACAACAATGTATTTTTAATATTCTACAATTAGACAGTTGCAAAATGGCGATGGTGAAGATATGACAGCATGCCAACCTGAGTGATCCTGTTGTGGTTGGCTAAAAACATGGAGAGATTCTGGGACTCTTGGATGGACTGAGGGTCGGCCATCTTCCTCAAGAATTGGGCTGCCCTGGAGACACAAGACAAAAAAAAGCAACATTAAACTTGGCTGCGCAGAGAAAAAAGGTAGTTATACCACATCATTCACTACTGATATACCTATACAATTTATATCTATGAGTATAGTGGAGCCTGTAACATTTTTACATTTATAGCACACTACCTTTTGTAGGCAGAATGGTCGTTCTTGACGCTACACTTCATGTTCTTCAATTCGTCCAGCACTGCAAACATGTTGATAAACTTGCCCAGGGTGAGCAGGTACGCCTCCGACACAAAGTCCTTCCTTCTCTCAGCGTGGCACAGACGCTTCACCTCACTACAGAAACGTTCTATGGCCTTCCGCTGGGAGGACAAAGAATTCAAGACGTTTGGAATAGATACAGCACACGTCACCAGCACACAATAGATTTAGAAAAGCCTTACTTTTCACATGCATGTAACTCTTGAACATGTATGTCATTAGATCAGCCCAAATGGGGGTTTTGCTCAGTAACTCTCTTGACTTTTCAACAGGGACTGACAACTGCTGTGACATACATGGACACATACATGGGCACTAAGGTAACAGCCAATGTCTCACCTGGAAGTACATGAATTTCATTAGTTTGGTCACTTCAGGCTCCAGCACCTCCACCGTTTTCTCATAGATCTCCACTCTGTTGGGCTGCTCGTTGCATTTCACCTAATGTACACAAGAGGGCGTTGTCACGCAGCTTGAGATGGGTGATGAAGAGAAGTGAAGAGAAAACTCTTCATCTTGTGGCTCACAATGAGGATAAACAATTTTATGTCACATTTTATATCCAGTAAATCACAAATATCTCTTATTGTTTCAACAACTTTCTTCTCTGTCTGTTGGGGCAGCAGGTTGGCCTAGCGGTTAGCGAGACCAACCCATCACCAGAGGGTCGCTGGTTCAATCCTCAGCACCACCAGGAGGGCACATTCCAGCTGTGAGCTGGTGATTGAAAAAATGACTGGTGCTACAGTGCCCACCAACACTGCCAAAGTGCCCTTGAGCAAGGCACCTAACCCCCAACTGCTCCAGGCACACTGTCCAGTAGCTGCTGCCTGCACTGTCCTCTGACCGGAAAAGTGTGTGTGTGTGTGTGGGGTGATGTGTGTGTATCTAGTCAGAGGTAGGATGCGAAGAAAGAAATTCACTGCATGTGTACATGCGTTAGTGCCAAATAAAGTTGATCAACCAGTTCTTCTTCTTTTTGGCTGATTGGTGGGAATGACTAAAATAACAGTTGTTCAGTTGAAAAGAGAAGTTGCATTGTTCACATTGTGTGTGTGTGTGTGTGTGTGTGTGTGTGTTACCTGGGGGATGGCTCTGGAGCAGCTTCTCCAGGTGTAGAGCATCACAGCATACTCATGTCCTTCCTCCAGCATCTCATTCTGCCCAAACAGACAAAATATAACAGACATAATTCACTGTTAATGCACAGCTACAGCAATATTTTAATAATAATAATGCCTCTTCCTCCTTTTTTTTTTTTTTTTTTAAAAACAAGCCAGTGAACAGAATGCATATGTATCCAACATTTCTAACCATTCACAAATTCTAAGATAAAATGATATTTTGGAAAGGGAAGTTCCACTCAGAAGTAGGTGAGACAGAACTCAGGGCTAAAGAAGGAGTGTCCTCAAATAGACTGGCTTCACCTCAATGGGACTTCCTGATTTAAATGAGGTTAAATAAAGCGCCACTTCCCCTCTTTGCAGTCAAATCACACTCCCCATTCATCCCCATCAGCCATCAGGAGGAAGAGGTTTAGTGATCCGTTGCCTGCCTGATTAACCAATGTATGTGAGTTTGTGTGTGTGTGTGTGTGTCCTGCCACAGGCCTAGCCAAAACCTAAGAAAGGAACCAAATGATAAGTAAGGCACAAAAAACAAGGCTCTCTTTGAGTGTGCTTCTCACAAACGGCATTGTGTTCGCTGAATCAGGGACAGCAAATAATGAAAACAGGCTCCAAATAATGACGATGCCAAGACAAGACTTGAGTGTTTGTGCCACAATCTGGTGAGCCCCAGATTTTATCCTATTTTGAGAGCGCCACACAGACATTACACTGTCAAGCAATATAATATACAGCATGATGGCAAGTCGTGACGTGCCATTTTTAACACCTTTTCCTAAGCCTTTGCCTTACCATACTGGAGTGGACTGTAGCTTGTTCTATATAACGGGCGATGCCAGTCACAAACGCATTCCTGTCTTCAAAGTTGGTGTCAAAGTTAGCCTGGAAAAGGAGGAGAAGAAGAGGGGTTAACAAAATTGGGAAATCACGCATGTGTGTGGACGCATGCATGAATGCATGTAGGTGCATGTGCGTGTGTGTGTGTACCTGGTACATGATGGAGGAAGGAGGGGGTTCGATGCATGGCTGCTGGTCAGGGAGGGGCAGCTCTTCCAGCAGGTCCACATTGGACAGTGCATCCTCCAGGGTCACGTGGGTCGTCATGGTAACGAGGGCTCACTCACACAACACCCCAGTCTAACAGAAATAGGCAAAGAAAGGGATAGCAAGAGTATGAGATGGGGAGGCAGAGGAAGCTTCATTTCAGAAAGTCAGAAGATGCAAGACAGGACTGAAGATCGACAATATCCATCAGGCTATTCACAACACCAGAAAATCAATAGATTGAATGCAGAGGAATGGCTACCGATCACAAATGCATCCAAATATATGCTGTACTCACATAATATAAACATTCCCTCCACTCCAAAAAAATGTCAAATATTGTCGAGGCGGCTCCATTTCCTCTTTCGTAACCACAACTTCACAATATGCTGTTCATCCCTGCACTTGTATCGTCCTCCATATCACTATAGGCCTCAATACATGACTCACTCTCACTGTTCCCTTTTCACAAATGTCTTTTACTAGAGGCTGGTGTTAATGGACTCTTGTTCAGAGACTAGAAAACAGGGTTAGACCTAAGAAGACCTCAGGCAGGAAACCATTTGACAGACAGTGAATGACATTTGGCATACACAAAATGTGCAATCTTGCAGAAGCCCCAGTGTCAAACACATATGACAAAAACAGTAGGCAGGCTGACAAATTCACAGCAGGTAAGAAAACATTGTATTTTATACCATGCTATTGAGTAACTTAAAAAACACCTTGGAGGGTATTCCAAACACAGCAAATCTAGATCTTCAACTCATATACAAGGCTTGATAAATCCATAGCCAACATTATTATTTTACCCCATCTCGGACCAGATGGCTAGACCCCCTTAAAACCGTTCAGTCTGTGCAGGACAAAACCTTGTACTCCTGTCTCCTCACTATAAATCACCAGTCCAGCAAGAAAGTGTGTGTGTGTGTGTGTGTGTGTGTGTGTCTGTCCAGCCCACCCCTGTATCATGTGCCTCTTAGAAATGTGTGTTTTACCTCTGATCTGACAGACCGTGTTCACATGGTTGATAATCATCGTAATATTCCCAGCCGGGGAGAACACATTGAG
>OOFE01006883.1:1783-18239 GCA_900323365.1 Monocentris japonica | reverse complement strand
ATATGCTTGAATATAGCATGAGATGAGGTTTGAGAGAGTCTGGGGGGGTTACATGAAGAGACAGGTGGAGAGAGGAGTGTAAGAAAGGGCAGGGGGCACAACCATGGTTTGGAAAATGCTTTTCAACTCGGCATCACCTGTCACCTCAGACACAGCAGCTGTGTCAATCGAACGCACCGCGGCGCGTCCAAAATACGAGAGGTCAAACCACTCAAGAGCATCATAAAAATGCCATTAATTCTGGCCTGTCCACCGCTCAGAAAAAATACCTCCGAACAAAAGGCGCTGACCTCAAAATACTAGTTTTTTTTCTGTGAACTCGCGTCAACCCGTGTTCCAGGAAAAGAATGTGGTCTCCTTTGGCAAACAACAGAGTCTCGCCGAGCCGGGCCATGAAGAGGTGTTGCTTGTCACAAAGACAGCATTGCACAATGGGACATTCCTTGTCACTCACACACGAACAGCGCAGCTCTCGTCTCAGCCGTCAGCTCAGCCACACGTGGCTTTTCTTCACAAAACTCCACAAAATTCAAGGAAACCAAAACAGACCATTTTAAGGAACAGTGGTGAGAGCAGTCCTGTAGAGCAAGGCACTGTACAACTGCCAGGGTTAGGGGTTCAATTCCCACCCATGCTGAAAATGTTCACAGTCATGGTACTTTGGATAAAAACGTCTAAAAGTGTATGAAAATTACACAGAACTGTTGCTGCCAATTAGGGGTGGTATTACTGTAATGCTGCAAGCCCAGAGGTAAAATGCCATGAGTTTTCCATGACTTTCCATAAGTCAGAGCACTTCCATGACCTACAAATGTCATTCCTTCCTGGTGTTCAGATCATAAAAGGTGTGAACAGTCTGGTTTCTGCTCCGGTTGGGTTTGCTGTCTGAAAACCACCATCTAATCCAATCAATCCAATCAATACATTCTGGTATATTCCTGTGAAGTGACCCATTTGTAAAATCCCCTGACAATTCCATGACTTGACCTGAGAAATTAATAAATACCCTAACTTTTTCCGTCTGGAATACACTTCAAAATCCCACGGTATTCCAGAAATTCCATGACCAGTGAGAACCCTGTTAATGAAACTGATTTGTGAATTCAAATATATTAATCCGGTCTCATATTGGTAAGTGGTTAATCCTGCAGACTGCAAATCTACTCAATATCCACTTGACTTCTCAAAAGCCTCATTGTGGGGGTCGCTTGTGGCTGAGTGGCTGAGCACTTGAGTATGTCTGACTGGAGAAACATTGCTCTCTCTGTATTTCCTGACCTACAGCTGGCCGATGGGACTAAGAGAGAGAGACAGGGAGAGAGAGAGAGAGATACAGTACATTGGGAGGGATCTAAAAAGAAGGGCAGCAAGAGAGCGAAAGAGGCGAGACAGAGAATGCAGAGACGGGGTAAAGTAGAGAGGCCAAACAAGGTCGGATGCCTTAGGATAAAAAAAGATGAGACAGAGTCAGAGAGAGAGACAGAGCGAGGGGGATGGGAGTAGAGTCAGATTTGGGTGTCTGCCATAATCTGTCTCCTGCCTTTTAATTGGTTCGCTGTGGCTTAGTTTAGTGCAATTGGTTGAGCTTGTCTCATCAGACAATAGTGGAAAAAAACAGTTGTTTTTTTTCTCTGCACAAATGCTACAAAGACTAATTCCTGTTTATTTATTGTATTTCACAATTTTGATTCTGGACAGGGATCCAAAAAAAGCACTAGAAAATAACTGCAAATCCCCAATACCCAAAACAGACACGGCATCCCGCTGTAGCAATGGCAAAAAAGGAGGGCATGGAGAGAGAGGAGGAAAGTGCATGCAAACAGAGGTACCATGGGACATTTCAGCTGCGACTTTCAAAATGCCACTTCAGCAAATGGCAGCTGGCAGCGTGTACGGTTGGCTGCTCGGCTGTCCTGGATTAGCCTCTGGGTCAGACTGTTAGTGGAATTACAGAGGGTTGCAGCAGCTAAATACAATTAAGGCCTATCAACATTTGGGTCTAAAAGGTCATCGCCGGGGCGATGTAGACGCATTTTAGATTTGGCTCAGTCTAAATGTTGAGTGTTAAAAGTATTTTTTTCCATTTCTTAAACTTCCCCTGGCTGATGAAAAATAAACACTTTACCCCAGATAAACTGCGCCTCTCTGCTTCTACGTCACATGGTACCAAAGCGCAGCAAAGTGTGCTTGAGTGTGCATATGTGTGTGTGGGTGTGTTCAAAAGAGTTCAAAAGAATGCCTGCATGTATGTGCAGACATGTAATGCCATTTACTGGAGTCACATGGATGCACATGGCTGTGAGGTAACATCGAGGTATTATTCCTGTGGCTCTCTTGGCCCTGAACTCTGACCTACGGGTCTCACACAACAGCACTGTTTCTGTTAGGATAGGAGCTAAGAGATCAGCTAATATGTAAGCCAGGAGAGAGCTAGAGATAAAGAGTGAGAAGGAGAGAGAGAGAGAGAGAGAGGAGAAAATTATCAAAATATCTATCAGCATTGGGGTCAATTCACTTCCAATTCAATCTAACTGCTTTCCTCAAAATTAAAAAAAACTGGAAATCTTTTGCCTTTAAAGTGGTAATCTACAAGATCCTCCTTTTATTTTATTTATTTATTCTTTATGGCTCACTGTGGTGTTCCTCACTGCTCTTCCCAGAGATCACCTGTCAATCAAACAGTGTGGCCAGTACTGTGGCGTCTTTCTTGGCAAAAGGTTCATCAACAGGTTTGAGTTTCTGTAGGTGGCGCTCTTTTCTTTGTCTGTTCAGCCATTGTGGCTATTTCTGTTCATGCTAACTGCCCAGCTCTTAAAAAAAAAAAAAACACGCTGTTGCTGCTGCCGGAAACGCCAAATGTATCACTTCCTGTGCGCCAGAGGACTTTTCCCAGGAAAGAGCTATCTGACACCAGGCGTTTAAAACAACAAATGTCAAAGCTTTCATCAACATTTCAGATATTTATTTGTATGGAAATGTTGCAGAAAGATTGCTGAGAATGAACCCTCTGTGAAACGACTCCAACGCCGGTAGCCTATGTGTTAAACGTGAAAGAAGCGAGGCGTGCATCAGACGTGAAGGACACAACAGAACGAAAGGCCAGAAAACTGCAGGCAGTGGCAGAGCGGGAGGGACAGCGCAGATAGTGACACAGACAGAGAGAGACAGAAAGGCATGGAGGGGAGGCGAGGTGGAGGGAGCGTTGCGTGAGGGTGTTCAGGAGCATTAGCTCTGAATGCAGTTGCCTCAGTCTCTCTCAGACTTTGATGAGGCACTTCCTGAATGAATTAGTAAACCAAATTCAGCGTGTACCCAGCGGCTCTGACTCACTCTATCCATCGTTACACTTCTCCTCCATCTCAGCCTTTCTTATCACACACCATCCTTAACTGTGACAAAGGTATGTATAAACTGGCTCGACTGCTACTACCATCTCTTTACTGCCTGGCTCTTATTTCTTCACCTCGCGCTTATCATCATACCTAAATATGGGGACTAAGGTTCGGCTGATACCAATATTTTGAAATTGAAGTTGCTACTAGCTGATATTTCACACCGATTTTCAGTATCTTTAAATTTGACCATTTTCATGCAAGAAAACACAAGGATTCAGTGTTTCCCCCCATAATGTAATTCTTGTCAGGGTGGAAAAGCCTCCCAAACGGCATTTAGACCATCATGGGGCACTATAACTCTCCACTGAAACCAGACTAATGAAACTATTTTAGGGTTAGCAGGGTTAGGCGGGGTGACCCACCACACCGACTGAATGGAAGGGAAACTCTGGGATAGATTACTACAAAAACAAAAGCATTATTGAACAACTGAATGAATAAATAAAAGAAAAGTAAATTTCATTGTGGGTTTTGCAGCCTGTTTTAATGGAGCTGTGGTCAGCGAGGAACCTCCATCATGTCGGCAGTGGATGACAAGCCTGACCGATACCGGCCCGATATATGGCCATACTGATATATCGATTTTACCAAATAGGGACAGAGGAAAATGTGTTGCATCTGCTAGCTGAGTGCACTGTGACCATTGTACTTCTTATTACTGGTTGCTAACCTACAAATTTAAAATTCCTGTTACACTGCTTGAACGTGGATAAGAACACCAGCTAAATGCCTAAAAAGTAAATGTACATGTGGAGAAAAGGGGCTAGGTCTCTTGGGGTTAAATGTTAAACGTTCCTGACAATGGGTGAAAAACTCGGTGTCTCTTTGTCGACTGTGTGTTATTACATGTGACCCGTGACACGAAAACAGGTTGAGCCACTTACAAACAGAACAGTCCAGAGTCAGTGTCTGTTAGCGTGATTGACAGAATGCACCTGATTGAGCCAATCATACATCCACTTATTGTTTTTTTAAAAAAATATCTATTCAGTAAGGCAAAAATGAGATGGTCAAATTAAGTTGACTTTTTCATTTTATTGTGACGCTTTATTATATGTGCGCTTTATTGTGACACGAAGCCTTTTCTTTTCACCTTGAGACGTCCAAAAGCATTGCAAAACAACACGCTCCCTTCATCCACATGCCTGTCTTAAATATTAAAGTCAGCCTTGGGGATAACATGATGGCCTCATGCTAGCTCTAGTGTATCACTTTAATGGAGGCTGAGAGGAACTGAGTGATATAGCGAGGGCTTTGTCAATGGGAGCCATTTTCCTCTGGGCTCTGGAAATGACCTCCCCTGCTAGCATGGTGACAGGGGGTACGCATTGGAATATGTCAATAGCCATTGAATCGTGATAGGTAAAGGTTTTCACAGGCAACAGGGGCTAAACTACAGTATTTTCATGTGAAATGTCTCGCCGTTACAAGCCCAGTGTGGAGTATGGATTAGTTACCTATCACACTGCCTGTTAGCCTGTAGTGTTCCAGGTGGGTATTTACTCACTGGAGGGCCCTGGGCCACTTCACACATTTGGACTTTGACTTGACTCTGTCTGTTATTAATGTTTTTGTTTCCGCTGACCTATATTTGCCACCGCTGTCAGGTTTTTTTTGATGCTGTGAACTGAGGGACAGCAGTAATCCCACTGTGTCCGCTGGATGTGTGTTTTAGTTGGTCGTTCAGAATGTGTTTACTGTCTGTGCACGTTCTACTCACTCATGATCATCTGCTGCAATGTGCATATTGTGGGCGTATGTATGTATGTGTGTGTGTGTGTGTGTGTGTGTGCATGGGTGCGTGCACGTACCTGCCCAAACTCAGGTGTACAAGTCAAGATAAGCACAACAGACAAGACATTATAATTGTGTATACCTGCATTACCAGCACAGCAAACTACCACACTTGTGTTTTTGTTCTCAGTGAAGTCAGTAGCTCGTCCCTGTAGGATGTTTCAAAATTAAAACGTACAAACATTCGCTGCACTCCAAAGGAAGTGTCAGGCTGATTCTCTGACAACACACACACACAGTAATCAGTGCCAACGTTAGGGATTTGATTCCCACCGCCGTCAGAAACGTTTGCACTCATGGTCCTGTTAGGTGCCCAAAAAAACCAACATGTGCTTTAAAGAATTTATCCGTCCTCTTTTGGAGAAACAGCCTCAGGCGATGCTCCTCCAAATCTGAACCTGTCCCCTCATGAAACCTTTAAGACTTCTTCTCCGGCAGCTTAATATAAATTTTTGGCAAAACAGAAAATCCAATAAGACATGTAACTTGTGATTTGGGCGGTATGTCAGTGATATCAGACATGATGCGGTAAAATCTAGTAAATACACACGTGTGTGTATTTGATTAGCTCTAAAATGTTCATTCAATACTCAACCTGGTTGTCTGATGGTGCATTTATTCACCACTGGTCAGCAACAGGGCTCTTCTAGTATCCACAAACATGATCTTTATTTAGCCTGATGGATTGATACTATATTTGTGACCAAAACCAGTCAGCACTTACACATAACTGCAAAGATGACAGACTTGTTGCTCCTGCTAGCAGCACTGGGCCTTGAGTTGTTAGCCTTTGGTAGAAAAATGAAATGGGTTATGACGTTTTGAAAAATAACTATACGCTATGGATAAAATAAATGTCAGTGTTTAAAATAACATATGCCAAATTGTTATATTTTACTGCTTTATTTTGACATAAGCTAATTTTAAAAAATGGGAAAATGATGTAAATGTAAAAGAATCACAACATTTAATCAATATTTTACCTGGATCATAACTCAGAATAAACAACATGTCCCCTTTACTGCCTTGTCACGACCCTGTTGCATAATATAGAGGAAACATGACTTATGTATGACCTCTGGGGAGGAAGATATGAGGAAGTGGCTGTGTGTATTCACAGTCTTACCACTTTTTACTTGGCACCTTTAAACTCTGAATTCTAGACTATAATGATGCCAGGATTGTGAAATAATCACGAAGATTGTGTTTGTGTTTAATGGGTTTACAGTATTTGTCTGTTTGAAAGTTTTGCGCAAGTATTTTCAACCTCTAAAAATCTACTGAAGTTACGTTTAAATAACTCTGGACTATTTCGTGATTAGACTTTGGACTGAATTGTTAGGGTTAAGTTTGCCCGGATCAGGTGTGTAGTGGAGGGTAAACTCACCTAAACTCACTTCAACCCCCTTTAAGGTTCGTTTTACATCGAAGCATCAAAGACAGTACACGCACACAAACATATACTAGTGCATGAACAGAAGGCTATACTATGTGCATGCAGGTTAAGACAACTGTATTTGTGGATTTTTAGCCTGACATCAGTCTTTAGGATGTGTATTCAGAATGGACATGATAGTAAGTAGTGTCAAACTGATGTGGGGTCTTTTTACGGGAAAAAAAATAAATGTTTTCTCAAAATCGATTTGCTATTGCTTTACATTGGTGGTTGTTTGCCCTATAATGATCACCAACTGGAAGCCACAATTTTCCCATCTTTTCACGCAACGTCTATAACAAATTATCGGTCATGACATTTAATTCAGATTTTTTAGTTCCATTAAAATGTCATGGAAACAACTGGGAAATACATACGCCTTACCCACACTCATACATGTTGTCTAAGTGGAGATAAATTGATTGTCGCTTTGGTAAACACAAGTCAGCCTGCTGTAAGAAGATTTGAAACACTTAAGTCCCCCTGACCTCAGATGCACTGCCATGTGTGAACTTGGCCCATGTGCCCCAGTAGAGGATGATTTGCTCTATATTCAACTGTATATGCACCCTCTACACTGCAAAATATGTCCGTCTTCAGAAGTCTAGTGTAGAGTCTTATAATCTTATGTTTCTTACAAGTGAAAAAAATCTGCTAATGGGCCGAGACAATTCCACTTGTTTTTTTAAATCCAAATCAACTTGTTTCCAAAAATGTCCTTGAATCAAGTGACATCTAAATAGACGTGGAGTGAACTGCTTTATTTCAAAATAATGTCACTCCAAACAGATAAAACTGGAAAACAAGGGGACTCATTCCCACCCATAGTGCAGATCTTTTTCAATTGTTTTAAGGAAATCAAGATTTTAAGACACAATATGAGACTAAATGATTTACTAAGGTGCATTTTTGCATGGCAGGATCATTACTAATCTTATGGTATCATCTGAATGGCGAAGCTAATCCCTTTTAGCGTGACCTTCATATTGATTAATAGGCATATCTCCTGCAATAAGAAAGGGGAGCCTTGTTTCAGTGAATGAAAGGTCATCACTGCAAAAATATCCATTCAGTCTTGTATTGAGTTTTAAAATATTTTCCTCCACAGAAGTGGAAAATCTTGCAATGGGGTGAAATAATCCCACTTGCAGTTTCACTTGTAGGTGACAATATCTTAAAATAAGGCAAATTATTCCTGAAACCAGTTGATTTGTATTAGAAAGCAGTGAAATGGTCTCATGCCCATTGGCAGATTTTTTCACTTGTTTTAAGAAAAAATAAGACTTTAAGAATCAATGCTTAGTAGACTTGATGACTTTTTAAGATGGATATGTTTTTGCAGTAAACAGACTGCGGTGCATCAGGCGATTTCCTCGGGTTTATTCAGTCGGAAAGGGGCATGACCGAGTCAATGTGGCCTACGGGTGTTTTACATGAGGTAAGAGTGTGTGTACACTACACACACACACACACTAGTGGAGCACTAGTGGAAACCCTTAAGGGCTCATCTTAGGCTCTTAGGACAGGTATTTCCACCATCTCTGAATTTATATTTTGGCTCAGCAAAGGCAAAGCACAAAGGGTGGCCTGGTGATTGGAGCCCCTGTCCTTCAACAGGAGGAGCTTCAAGCACGCGCACTGCCAAAGTGCCCTTGAGCAAGAGCACTGAACCCCCACCAGCTCCAGGGCTCGTGGCTTAAGTCTAACATCATTATTAAAGATTTGGAGCTCAGAGCATAAATAAGGGCATAAGTGGGTGATTTTATTTGGTCTTGATAAAAGTTTATAGCCTGCACGTCCACATGTTGCTCAGAAGGTGTTGTGTTGAGCCTACATGCAGGCTCTTGGCGTTTTCATAAATTCACTAAAGGAGATTAAAACTGCCCAGGAACTCATTTGACAGCACAACACCTTCGCCTTCACAACACAAATCTTCTTTTTTTTTATCTTGCTTGCTTGTATATGATGCATGCCAAACCGCACAAACCAAAACAGGAGGATTTAACCCAAGACACAGTAGTCTGGAGGAAGGCATTCACGTGTTAGAGTCTGCTCTCACTGAGGTTGCTGCTGACTGATAATAAGAGAAACCCTCTTGCTTGACGAACACGTTTCCACTGCTCGTCTTTGGCACTAATTGACCCGTTGTTAATCCAACACAATACAACAAATGTGGCTGGATCCTCTTAACAGCGGCTGCGGGTGTCGGGGAGCAAACACCATAATTAATAGAGGGACAAAGGAAGAGCTTTTTACAGAGCAACAAAATAACTGAGCACCGGGGTGAATAGGGCGGATTTGGAGGGAAAGAGGCATTAAGATACAGTATTATTTAGCTATGACAGCAGTGGGCATATTATATACTGTATAGAAGCACATAATCTTCTGCTCAACTGGAAGCACAACAACATTACGCACAACTTTACGCACAAAATGTATCACATGGCACGTTTCAGTTTGGCCTATCAGTTGTCAACATAAGTAACTGTACTTATAACTGTAGACATTATACTGTATGAACGTCTGTCATTTAATCTCATATTAAACTGATATTTTTTCTTACAGAAATGGGAAAAATCGGAGTGTGGTGAGATAATTCCATTAGTTTCCAATACAAAACAATTCAAGAATTTCCTTGAATAAAGTGCAGTTTTTCCCGATACCAGAGGAGTGATTTCAAGACAAATTTACGAAAGTTAAACAGGAAATAAGTGGAATCATTTCGCCGCGCTGGCAGAATTTTTCACTTGTTTTTTAAGAAAAATAAGATTTTAACGACGGAATATGCGACTCAGTGACTTGTTACGTGGACATTTTTTAACAAAATAAAAATTTTCAGTTTGACATATTGCGTTGAAATAAGTCCTACATAAGAGTTCAGACATACATACAAAGACATACATACAGTCCCTACCTTCTCTTCTCATGCCCACTTTGAGGCACTTCTTCAGCCGGCAGTACTGGCACTGGTTCCGGTGGTGCTGGTCGATGGGACAGTCTCGGTTCCCCCGGCAGGTGTAACTCAGGTTCCGTCTCACCGAGCGTTTAAAGAAGCTTTTGCATCCCTCGCAGGTGAACTGGCCGTAATGCTTTCCACTGGACTTGTCCCCACACACCATGCAGTCCACGTTGGGGATCTTGTCCCCGGAAAGTGCATCGTTCCCCGGGGTGGAACCGTTGGGCGTCCCCGGTGTCCCGCCGGGCTCCTGGCCGCAAATCTGGAGCTGGGACCCCGGATCTGCCGAAATGTTCTCTTGCCACTGATTTACTACCATTGCCATGCTATCCCCAAACACTTTGGTCTGTGTTCAAACCACAGAGAGAGTCAGACTGAGAGATCGAGATCCGTCCAGACGTCTTGGGAGACAAAACAAGGCAGGGCGAAAAGGCGCTTTCCACTTCCTTACTTCGGAGATCAATCTGGGCTTAATACGTCTTGTCAAAACCTCTGGGCTACGATGTTATATGTCGTTGATATATTTTCTATAACCATCTACCAAAGTTTACAAACACAGCAAGGTATCAACATGGTCGATGCATAAGAATGTAGCCTACAACTCCCGGTGCTCCTCACTGTCCAGCAATCCATAAACACGTTTCTCTTCAGAGTGTAACCTCTTGGAAAAGTCAATGGGAGAAGTCAGTGTATAAACGGGTGAAAAGAAAATGCAGGATGACCTCCAAAACTTGAAAGTAAAGGTAAATAGCCTTTTACCTTTTGCAGACAATAATATCTTGGCTCTCAGTCGGTCGCTTCAAGGTCTGTCCCGCCGCTCAATACTGGACTGGGATTCAAGAGTCAACTGTCTCGATTTAAGAGAAATGCCTCTCGAATGACAAGCTTGATTTAATACTGACCATATTTCACGGTTATTCGGCGAGGGAATATTTCTTATTTTGTCACAAGCTCCTAGAAACGGTATAGTGCGCAGTCCCGAGGAGTAGTTAGTCCTGGTTCCTCTTGTTCTTGCGCGCCGCGGTGAGGTTTGGATAGAAACGTCCGTGAGCGCTCTGATATTTATTTATTTTTTACCCGGTACACGGGATCTAACTGCCCCTTGTGCTATTTGGAGGAACATCGGTGTAGAAACCTGAAACGGAAACAGCGTGCTTGCGCGCAGAAGGCTTTTGCCACTCGAGTGTACTTTACCCCTCGGCTGTCTGTCCCATCTCTGAGAACCAAAGCTACAATTTGGTGAAAGTGTCACTAACAGACTGCCTCGTCTGGGGAGCCCCCCAGCGGCTCTCCATATTAGGGCATAACTTCCAAATAAGGACATATCCCCTCCCCTCAGCGGGAGAGGCGAGAGATGAACGATCGGTCGCGATTGGTCAGAGGATTCTGTGAAAAAGTAACGGGCTTTCTAATTGGACCGTGGTCGATGAAGTTGCTTCTGATTGACAGGAGCGGTTGTTGGGATACAAGTACTGTAAAAGTACATCAGTATCCCATTAAAAAGAGTGGATAGCAGAAGTGAAGAACATCTCATGCAGTTAGGCCTGGTAAAAGTGTGGGTGATAAACAAAAAAGTTAAATAGTTAAAAATGTAATACCCTGCACGTCTTTTTATATTCCCTCCTAATTCGGGATGTAGAGGAGGGTAAACCCACCCGAACTCAGTTTACCAACCTTTTTATACTCCTTTTTAGACAGAAATCTTTATGATGTGAATTCATGGGATACATTTCAAACTGATGCAAGTTATAGATGATCTTTTGAGGATCTGTTAATATCTCTTTTGATGACAAATTAGTGCTTTTCAGAAAATCCAATTTGTTTGTGTTTATATTGGTGGCTGTGATACCTTATGGTGATCACCGACTGGAGGTCATAGTTTATCTACCTGTTTATTTACCACTGCATCACTGCTCCTAATCAATCCACACAAAACGCAAAGAAGGCACTCATGTTTTCTTATAGGATCAGATTACCAAAATCACATTTCAGCCTATTGATTTACCTTTGAACATTTTAATTAAACCGTGCAACAACAAAAAAAACAACACAAACTAAAAATCTGCTTTTCTCATTATAATAACATACTCAGAGTAGCGCATGTGCACAGAGTCTTCCTCTCGGCTCCACGGTATACCAACAACAACAACAACAACAACAACAACATAAAGGTGACAAACTCCTCACGAAGACTTACCGAGTCCCTAAATCGTTTACCAGTTGAGAAAGTGTTGATTTTGTCGGTTTGTTGTGTATAGCCTTTGCCAGCTGGATCTCAACGCACAAAAGGCCACTGCGGTAATTAACAGTGACAGTGTTGTTCTCTAATGGGGGTTTTCACGCCGAGAACAGCGGGGACCTGATTATTTTCCCAGATAGGGTCTTGATTTGTCATGTGAAGGCAAGTCCAATAACACCGCAGCCAGGGGTCGAGTGTCCTGTAATCCCCATGCAGGGGCCAAGGTTTGAAAATTGATAATGTATTTAGACACGCTCTCACACTTTTCCCCTCGAGGAAAATTACATGGGCAATCTATTAAAGAAAGTGGACTTTCCGGGTTTCTTATCAAAAGCTGTGATGCGTGAAGATGATCAGTGGCTGTTTTAATTAAAAGTTCAGCCCTGCTGCACATCTTCAATGCATTTTCAGTCATTGGAAATGTAAAAAAGATAGACTTTCAAATGTGACATTATATCAAGTAGCGTAATAGAGCCAAATTAATCACGAACAAATATCTGTCTGTCTGTCTATCTATCTATCTATCTATCTATCTATCTATCTATCTATCTATCTATCTATCTATCTATCTAACAACTGTTGTGTGAAGTTCCCCTCCCGTGACCATTAAATAGTGGAAATGCCTTTAAAACAATGTCGACCATCCATTCACACAATGTTGTGTTTGACAGCCTAGTGTCAGGTCCAGTACCTGTTGAGGTTAAAATACGGCTGTTATTTTGGAGGCTTATGCCATAATAAGGGCAAGCAACACGCTTGTCCTATTAATGATGAATGTCGATGGCCAATGTGTTTTTCTAGCAAAGCGGTATTTTCTGAATGTCTCTCTGGCCTTGGTTTTCTGAATCAAGGTGAGACATAATGCGTCCACATCACGCCTATGTAAGCGCAAGGAATGCGCATCTCCATGTGCGAATAGAAAACAATAGCCTGTATTAGTTATTAGTATCATTTCTCCCTTCTAGTAGTTTTTTTTTGACGCAAAAAGGAGAACTGAATTACCGACCTACTGATTTCCCAATAGGACAGAAAGCGCACAGTGCTCGGCTTGCCGGGGGCCATAAAGTTGGCCTCGCGCTCGGCTTAATTGCTGTCACATGTAACCTTACCTGTCTTCCAATTAGCCCCGTGACTCGCTATTAGGACATTCCATGAGCTATAGGCGAGTGACCAAGGGCACTTTAGGGTTTGGGGCCTTATAATTAGAGTGTAATTCTATACAGCGAAGGCTTATGAGTTAAGTTTCATATAGAGCACTCTAACTGAGGATCAACGGAAGGTTAGTAATGTGTGTAGTGTCCACTCATCAATTTCTCAATGAACTAAAATACACTGCGCATGATATCTGTACTATCTAGTCTCTATGTGTGGGCAGTAAGTCTCAAAGCCAAAAAATAAGAGAGATAAAACCCTAGTGACGTCATCAAGTAATCCTCCTTGAAGCTGCTCCATTGACAATGAATAGGAGACTGACTATGGACACTGGCAGTAACCAAGGGATCTATACTGATTTTTAGATATATATAAGGCATAATCTTTATAGATTCCATGACAGCAACCAAAGGGATTCTCTGTGTGTGTGAGTGTGTGTGTGTCTGTGTTGGGTTGATTGCAGTATGCTTATGTACAACTAAAATAAATAAAGTTTACTTGGAAATACCAGCTCAAATGAACATTTTACATTTTATTACTTCAGCTTGGGAGAAGCTGTTCATGTTCAAAGATATTATTGACTAACATGTATAAGATCAAAGGAATTACACATCACTGTCAATGACGTAAATCTTTTCTTCTTAAAAAAAAAAGACAGTAAAAAAAATAATTTCCAGTAATTGAGAAAACAATGTCTATTTTCCAATTAGCAGCTGAGTTTGGAGTTTAAATTAACGTGCAAACGTGCAATTCAAGTGAGAACAAAACTGGAATTCTGCTTTTCAGATGTTTAACTTAGAGCAGGGCACGATGAGAAACAAATGAAATGCTTCTTTTACAACCTTTTGAAGTGAAATGCCACAACCTCCCAGTAGACACTATGGCTATTACTGAAGAAGACTGTACTTTCACAGTGAAGAGCTTCAACAAGATATCTACTAGAGAGAAATGACACCTACTCATACAAAATGACTAATTCACATTATAGGTTACTGTTGAAGTACAGGAGTTATCTTAAGACCTTTACTTGTGAAGTTTTCATGTTTTTGAAGATATAATTGGGTGTGTCAAAAAATATTGTCTGACGAGTTTTAGTTATTATTTCTTTCCCAAAATGGTTATATAGTATGTTGGAGCCCTTTCAAATGTCGTTACTGCTGAATTGTTATTACTCTCAAACTAACCTCGCCTAAATGCAAAAAGGAATACCAGAGAAAGCACAATCATAACCTCTGCATGCTAAGCAGACCTGGGTCAAATAGTTCTTATGGTTCGTTTTATCCTACATCAGGCCCAGATGGGAGTGGGTGGCCCACATAGGACAGCACAATGAGTACCAGGGAGTTCAGACAATCACAGGAAAGTATCTGAAAGTGAATTTAATACACGTATCTGTGACTGACAACTTACCTGGCACCATCCGAATTATCCTGTTGTGGTAAACCCCACCCATCTGGTCCCCAAAGTAGCATAAAACCAGCGCTTTGAATTGTTTGCAGCTATTTGACCCGGGTCTGATGCTCAGTGATAGATGGCTGGACCAACTGGTGCTGGAGGCTCTGACACATGGGGGTGTCAGGGTGGGGCAAGGGGTGGTAAACATGACCGCACCGGATGGCCTAGGAAATGCAGAGGCCACTGGTTTACTGGTTAATTTATGGACGGCTTGACAACACCAATGCCCACAATGCAACGCTCCGGTTCTGCCCATGCTAAAAATTATCCCATTGAGGAAAGGACCGATCGAGCAGCCAGGTATGTAACCTGAGTGTGCTACCGAAATAGAAATTCAAAGCTAAGAATGACATGTTTGTTAGGAGTCCTTGAATGGCCTGCGTCTGCATGATCTGTGAATAGATACTATCTGAATGTTGTAGGTTAATCGCTTACATAGACCTTGAAGAAGGCTTGCTGATAGACAGCAAAGGAAGAAGTAGTTTGTAGTTTGCTGGAAAAATTGGAAAGTGTGCGCGCGTGTGTGTGTGTGTGTGTGCACGCTCCAAAATGAGATATCCATTTAAAAAAGACGACACGTAGATTGATAGCACAATATTAAATAGGATAGTCGGCGACTTAAGTCCTTGGTTGACAAGATGACTTTTACCAACTGGATCCTCTATATTGCAGAGATACTGAATGATGAACTTCAGTTAATGATTTTTTTATCCCCAAAATGGATTTATAGTGTTTTGGTATTAAGCTCTTCTCATGCATGGACTGAAAGCGAGACCACACATCTCTCCTTGGGTGTGCTTGCATTGGTGTCAAAGTGAATGTGCAAGGGTGTTTACTCTCTAAAGAGACGCAGAGCTGATAGTTCTGCAAGTCAGTGCTGTTTCCTCTGGCCGATTGGGGTTGATTAAGAGGTTAACTGTGGAGAGGCATGGCGTCTTTAAAGGAGATTTATCTGTTCCTGCTCTGACCCCTCAGTGGTAACTTCCCTCACCCCAGTGTCCCCAGGATTTATTTAGTTATTTGTTTATCTGTTGGAAGGGGTCGATCTTTTTCTCCACTACATTTTAACCCTGTTTGTGCATCTCAAACTCATTTCTCATCTTTTTTTCTTGTGGGATTGTGGCACTGGTGCCGTTTGCTGACTAAGCTAAGAAGACACGAGCGAAGGCCCCGTCGAGTCTCATGACCTTTAACATTTGGCGGTGATATGCTCCCAAAAATGGTTATTTTCATTTAACACGTATTTTGCTATCTGTTAAACTTTGGCCCCCATTTGGAGGAATTATGGTGTTTTCCTAATTGCTTCCTGACAGTTTTAATTCAGTTCCACTTGAATTTATAGGCTTTTATTTCCTATTTTTGCATTATTTCTCTATAGTGCTTGCGTAAGTTTCACCATGTAGTGAATCATAGCTTTGTATCGTGACACAGTTCATTAATCACTATCAGTGGGAAAGCTTTAATATTTCCAAATTCTTTGAAACTATTATCAGTAGATATTGCTAATTGTGCAGCCCAGAAGTTTATCTTTACTTACTCATACCAAATTCTTCTCACACTAAAGGGATGTGGCATAGCACAGATAGCGATCATTAGATTGCAAAATGTGACACTTTAAACAAGTCAATCAGCATTTAGCTCCACAGTTGTATGTTTGATTTAGAAAAGTTTTTCTGTTGGAAATTCATCAATCAGTATTTCAAAACACAGATGATTCTAAAAAACCTCTATTGTTTTCTAAAAGCATAACTTTGTAACTTAAGGTAACTCACAACTTTAATAGCAACCAATAATGTGCTTTACTTTCATAGCAGGAATCATTTTGTAATGTTAGGTGTTGATTGATGACAAATGTTGGAATGAAACTCGTCATTTGGTCTTGGTCTTTTGTTATTTCTCTAAATTCAAACGTCAACCACATCCCCACTACTATCTCTCAAAATATCACACACACACTTACTCAACCATATATACTCTCACACCTCTTGTGTAAGGGGGTTTGTCGCAGTTAAGAGTCAGTGGGCTTTTTG
>OOFE01006882.1:1462-32142 GCA_900323365.1 Monocentris japonica | reverse complement strand
CCCGATGCATACTAAGTTTATGGCTATCATTAGAACGAGCACCATTTGGTCTATAATCTATTAAATAAGGCAAAGTCCAGTGGTAAGAAGCATTTGTGATTTCAAGTTCAGCAAACCTGTAACTCTATAGTGGTTGAGATGACGCCTCCCTGATCAACGATCCCTGGCTACACTATGAGAGGTTGTGTTCAGGACTCACCCTGCGGGAGGTTGTATCTGCGCTCCAGGCCTGTGGTGTTAGAAGGTGTCACACAGTCCATGGTGACCTCCTTCCTGAGACACTGGTCAATGTCAACTGCACTGAAGAAGGCTACTGACTGGGGAAGGTCCTGCATGCCTAACGCACAGGCAAACATACATCTGCAGGAGACAGGACCATACGGTTACAAATGCTGTGCATTTCATCAACCATGCCATAGTGGAGGTTTTGGCAGGGTGGAATAAATGACTAGCTGCCTACAGACCGTGTTAGCAGGTTGGTGATCTGAAGGGCCAGTGCTGCCCGGTAACGGTCTTCGCTACGGACCAGGTAGCGCACTTCATCATGAATGCTGATGCAGAAGCGTCCATCGATATCATGCTCCTCAATGAGCCACCTCATGGCCACAAGCATGAGGTGGAGGTAATCCACCGCTGAACTCTGGACCACCCAGTTCACTCTGCTGGTGATAAACTGACAGGCAAACGTGAAAGGGAGAGTTTATTCTGTGGTTCAGGGCCTCGTTTTCCAATAACGATTGATCTCACCCAGGTAGGGCTGTTCAGTAATGTGTTTCCCAAGGCACTCCACAGCAGTGTATTTGTCCACTATATAGCATGCTGTACAATTATGCACATCAGAGCTGAATCCTCCTAGTCTTAGCAATACATATATATTGCCTAAATGGGGACAGCATTTGTAATTCATTATTTACAAAATACACAGCTGTTTTATAGCAGTATAGCTAGTAATTTCATATTGAATTAGGTGTATATGTGCACTCCTGTTTGTATGCAAGGCATTAAGTTTTTATGCTTTATCATACATTGATTTTAACATTGATTCTTGTTGATTTTAAAAAGGTCAATGGCCATTTTGCACAGTGTGAAGTCTCTTTAACAATTGACTGTTGATGCTTTATGGTCAGTGCTGCCCGTTATCTATCAGCTCTCTTAAAAGCCACTTAAACAACAATGATTTTCAGGAACAGCTCTCACTAACAATGACAGTCCAATGTGATACAAATGAAGCATGTTGGGTTACAGGAAACAAGGCCCTGTTTGTAGTGGACTTACATCATGCTAGTAGAATATCAGAATTTGGTCTTTTGAGAGCCTCTTAGATTGTGTGGTCAACACTGCCTCACCTCATCCTTGACTGCCTTTGGCTCCAGGGCTCGGCTAATCCTGCAGCCCAGAACAGGAGTGGCAGGCTGGGCTGAATGGGCTATGCTCTCCAGCTTATTGAACATCTCTGACTCTGTACCTCCAGCCCACAGACGTTGGTTGACCACATCCCACTTCCTCTGCTTAGAGCTGCAGGCAAAAAGAATGCAGGTAAGAGGAAAAAGAGGAACAAAGCAATCAAAAGGGAGAGGATGTGGAAGAGTATGTCTATGCCCCTGAAAGGCAGAGAAAGAAATACAAAACATGGGACAAACTGACAAGCTCCTGATAAGGTTGTGGATGGGATGTGGTAAGTGTAAGTGTGGTGTTCTTGATAGGTTTTGCTTGTTTTCTCACCTCTGTGAGGCCAGTCTGGTGATCCTGCGCAACTCCTGCAGGGAGATGCCTCCATCTTCCTCCCTCTCCACCTCCAGACCCAGCTCATTGACAAGCCACTCACCCTCCTCTGACAGATGGTATCTAACAAAACAACACACAAACACGGACCATTAGGGTTCAACTTTGCTGTCACCCTCCAGAAAACAGCTAAACCTGCAGCATCCAGTGTACTGTAGATCTAAAAACCTCTTAAAAAAAAAACAAAAAACTGTCATGTCAATCCTCACAACTATTCAGTTCGATGACCTTACCTGCGTATGCCCTTAGTTAGAGCATACATCTGCCTGGCCTTGTCAGCGGCTTTTGGCTGACTGAGGCGGTGGTTGAACTGCATCAGGAGCCTCTCAGCAAAGGGCTGCCCTGCACCATAGATGCGTCCATAATTGAACACCTTGGCATGCTCTCGGCTGATGCCCACTGTGTCCGCAGTGCGGCTGTGCAGGTCAGTGCCCTGGCTCTTCTTTCCCTGCAGGGTCATCCAGCCAAAGGCTGTGCAACCTGAACCCAGTGGAGACATGCATTGGTTAAAGTTAGTATTAGATGCTGTGACTTCCGATTAAGCCCAAATGACCCTTAACCCCACTAAGTTTACTGATAATATATAGTGCTTTCATTGCAGTAAATGCCAAAGCAAGATTTGCAAGACACACATCTCACCATGCATGCCAGCAAAGTGGGCCTCTCCGAGCACCGCAGCAATCCACAACTCCTGAGAGTCTACATCTGCCCCTACCAGGTGGTACCCAGGGGGCACCTGTACCATGGCCTTCAGCTCACTGCCCACCCGGTCCCGCTGCAGAGACAAAATACAGTCCATACAAAAGGGAAGTCTCCTTGAATCAACTTAGTATTCTCAATTACACTTCCCATTATATATCAAGATGCAAATATGCTTAATGTTTGTCTCTGCCTCTTACCTGTGCATTACTGGCAGTCAGCCACGTTGGCTCCACCGCCCTACGCGTTACCGTTCCAGCAGTGATGACCTGAGGCAATATGGCACCGTACTGCCCCTCTTCATCATACTTTTCATGCCTTTGAGGGACAGGGAGGTTGTCATTTGCTGTAACTGATTTTTTTTCCTCAGTGTATACCTGGTCAGAAAATACAGGATAGCTCCTTCTGTGTACTCAGAGAATTGAGGAGTGGATGATGTTCCAGACAAACCTGCTGACAGCGCGAGGAAGCTCTCCCTTTCGCAGCCACACCACCTTCTGAGAGCTGTCAAGGGACACAGTAAGAATGAATGCACTCACCATCTGGCTATAGCAGTACTACAGCTGTGATTGTGATTCAAAGAGATTGAAAACTGATGGGTACCTGATGCGTTTATGGGCATTCCTCCAGAAGGAGATCATTTTGTTGATCTCCAGAGCACGTGTGGCATTGGTTCCACTCCTTCCTGCCCTCAGAGTACCATCCTCCATCTTGGACAGGAAGTCCTTCGAGAAAGGACTGCCAACATTGTTGTCATTACCATCCTGGAAGACAAGCATTCTGTTAGAGGTTAATTTGTCTTTATGTAGCCAAAGTGTGGCAGCATTCAGTTATTCATCGTACTCTTGGTAAATGGTAAGACAAATTCACCTTATGGGGTAGTTTGAAAAACCAGCAACCGGGGATATCAATGTCACTGTAAGGGCCGTTTCCATGGTGATAGTGGCAATGACTTTCATCTGGGAGATAATGTAGATCTTGGGATTGTTGCTGATAAAGAATATAAAACATGTCACAACAAATCAAAGTCATTCACCCACACACGTGCAATTTTTAAAAAAAAAAAAAAAAAAACAGAACAAAAAGCAACAATGGACAATATAAGACAAAACAGTGCAATGCAATATTAACAATAGTTGTGTAAAGTGATCGATGCATGGAATTCAAGTCTTAGAGTATTGGGTATAAAGCCATACAGGACCTATAAGTAATGAGACCATTTTCCTCACCGTGTTTTTCTTGATTTTCATCACTCTGTCTCCGTTCTCCTCTGCCACACCCTCCAAGCGGCTCAACTCCTCCACCTCAAGATGGAAGTTACGAAACACACCTCTGTCAGGATTAGATATCATTCCTGACCCCTCCATCACTTCTATATTAACATCTTAATGTACACACGTGGGCCTGATTAAGGGGGTACCCAACTGAGAAGTTTGATGGTGCAATCAATTAATCAAGGAAATCGCTGTAGTGCCAGTGATCAGAGAGTGGGACTTCCACAGAGCATGTGAGCTCTAGGTCGTTCATTAATCCCATAATGAAGCCAGAGTGCTATAAAAAGAGAACAGAGCAGATAACGACCACTGTGCTGCCCTTAGTTCTCAACTAGTGGCCTTTAATTGCAAACAATTTAAGAGAAGACACTACAAATGTGTCTGATGTGACCATAAACCAACAAAATGTTGCCACTTTAGAGATTTGGTCAACCAGTTAGCTGCATCGTGGCATAATAACTCCACGACTAGGGGGCACGTGAGAAAAGAATAAAATTATAACTACTTCTAATGGCTACAGTATCTGAGGTAAATTTCATTATTAGCATGTGTACCTTCTGCCACACCGTGCTGTCTGTCAACATGAGGTCAACTGAGGGGTCACAGTCCAGAGACTCAGGCAGCTCTTTGCTTTTCTGCTCACAATACTCTCTGTACACACGCTCAATAGCTCTGTGGGACACAACAGTATTTAATGAGTACACACAAAATATGCAGTCTGTATGCGAGACCACATTATTTCACTAATATCAAGGTCCTGCCAACTATGATTAGCCTGCTAAGCTTATGACTACACGAGAAAGCTCCCCATTTCCTTTGCACTGTATGAGCTGTGTTTTTAGTACCCGTGTGGGCACACCGGCCCTGCGTTTTCCTCCTGGGAGTCCAGGTTATGCCTTCGTCCAGGCACCAGGTAGCCCCAGCCATGCTTCTCTGTGTAATGCAGGGGGAAGCCATCCCACGTCAGGCCCATCAGCTTAGGAGTCACTCTCATCTGTAGACTGATAAGGCTGGCTCCAGGTGACCAGCTGTCCTCCTCAGACATCTTCTCACACAGCTTACGATACCAACTGATGATAGCATAAAATGAAAAAAGAAGTTATTGAAACAGAAATGGGATGAACAAATCAGGGAAAAAATTGAAGTAAAAATGAAAAGGTAAAGGACACTAGAAGGCTCTGTGTGCTTGGGGGTGATCTTACCCTGGGTGCCCAGGCAGGTGTTGCCTTCTCTTGGGCAGTCGGTTCACCGTCTCCTTCAGCTTCTCCACAGCCACCTTGCTGGGGCAGGGACCAGCCATCTCCTCTTCAGAAGGTGGACCTGGGTCTAATACCACAACAACACTGCTGAATTACCTCATCTGTTATTCATTCAGCATCTTTGGGGATAGAAGGGATGCAGCGATTAACTGATGTCACTATTAACCACGTTTTAAAAATGGCTATGGCTGCGGTTCAATGCTCTTCGAATGCATTGCACCTATCAAATGAGAATGAATCACAAGATGACATCCCAACCTTATATCCACCATAAAGTGAAATCAGCAGTGTGGGAGCATTTTGGATACCTCAAAACTTGCTACAGTATCTTCAAGATCACCATCCATCCTTGCACACTCAAGTCAAGGTGATAAACGAAGCCATGTCTGGCTTGGTGGAAAGTTACTTAATGAAACGTTAAGCTGGTAGGGGATTTTTCTTCAGACTATAATGGTAGCATCAAATCTTCAGTTGCATCCCTAGTGCAAGTTAGAGCTCTTACCTTCTTCCCAGTCTGGAAGAGGAGTAGAGGCTTGTGTTTCAAGCTCTTTTTTGGAGCATTTCTTCTTGCTGGCTGTCGTTTTCTTCTGCTTGAATTCCTGTACATCCCACTCAAGATTCCAAAGCCAGGGGTCCTCTTGGTACCTTACAGAACAAAATAGGCCATTTAGTGGATGTTTATATCCAAAGCACCTTACAGAGCCTACCCATTGTAGTTACAGAACAACATACTTAGTGTCAGTCAATCTTCATTATCATCATCTTAACACACACACACACACACACACACAGACACACACTCATACACCTCGACAAACACAAAAACCTGAAATAATGACCAAGAGCTCAATATGCTGCATTCAGAGGTTTTGTGCACAATAGCCACTAGGCACCTTCCCCACTGCAGCACAATTACTTCGGCAAATCTTGTGTGATGAAGCAGTGTCCTTCTCACCTGTCATCCTGCAGGAGTTGGCAGGCATCGTCTGCTAGATTCATCAATGACTTCTTCATCTCTCTTTGGAGCTCTTCATATGTGTCCTGAGAATCCTCCAGGTACCGCCCCCAGTTCTGATTGACAGGAAGGTAACTCACGCCCATCTCCAGCATTCCTGCAAATGTCACTGGATGAGGACACCTTACAAGAGAGAAAATTATTTGGTAAGTTTATGTGATATTTTGAGTCCTGCATTATCCCATTCTTGGCTAGTTCATCAATATAAACGAGAGTTAACAGGAAAGGGTGTGGGGCAGGCAGTGGAGGTTTGGGGTAAGGTAGGTTGGAGATTTACTGACCTCTCCATGAAGAGGGGCAGCTGTTCAGTGAAGACTTGGTGAGTGGCCTGGACATCAAGAGCACAGTACTGCATAAGCTCCTGTAGGGGGCAGCAAAGGCGTGATTACTGGCCAAATTGGACTTCAAGATAACAGTGAAAGAACAAGTAATTAAGTAGAGGGAGAGACGATTTATCAGGAACCTCTCACCTGGAAATTGTTCCTGACATCCACCATGCTGCCATGTACAAATGTCTCTCTAGCCTCCTTCTGCAGTGGCTGCCCTCCCACATACAGAGCATGGACGTCAGCCAGGTTATTAATGCTGCTAATATTCACCCAGTCCCAGGAGCCAATCTAGAGACACAAACACCACTAGTCACACGGAGTTACTGTTAACAACAAAAGCAAAAAGGGAAACTACAGCATCACCACTGATCATTTGTGCTGTAGATAAAAAAAGCTGAGAAAAGGACACAAACCATCGGGCCCTCCCTCTTCTGTCCCACTTTCTTTATGTGTTGCTTGACCTCCTGGAGGCCCCTTCTCTTTCCCAGCTTATTGGCCATCCACAATGTGCGCTGGAATCCGGTCAGACCAGAGATGGCCATGTGAAGGCTCATAGTGTCCAGGAAGCGCACCTTAGAACCCTTCAGGAAAGAAAGCACATTTTCTCTGAAATGTAATGCTGGTTGTATGCTTTACTCATGTGAATCATACAACCGGGATGCTACTGAAAAGATGAAAAAGACAAGGATAATGGAAAGTGAGTCAGTAACGAAGGAAATAGAATGAAAGGACAAATCACCCTTTGAATACTCACCTTTAGCAGGTATTGTTCCTTAATGTGTGCCCGGTCAAAGCTGACATTATGGCCCACTATCAGCTTCTCCTTCCACTGACCTCCTGGAGGGCGGGCAGAGTTGATAGGTGTCTCCAGTGGGATGAGGTCAGCTAGGGTCAACTGGCTAGACCAGGAGTACCGCTCTTCAATTAGACGCTTACTGCACCAGGAGTACCTAGCAAGTGAGAGAAAAGCACAGTTGGGAAAAGAAACTTCAAATCAAATTGCTGAACATTACTACATACATTCCATTTGGTGGTCATGTTTCCAAAATGTCTTGCAGTACATTTTTAGCGTAGGTAGCTTTAGTGGAGCAGTGGACAGCATTAGAGCCGTCCTCTACCCATTCATCTAAACAACCCAGCCCACAGCACAACCCCCCTGTGAAACTAATCAGCTCTAACAGTCTAGTGTAATATTGTCTCAAATCAGTTTTTCTCCACAATTGTTACTTCTTCCTCACCAGGCAGTGGGAGACATGGCGACAGCCAGCGTGGGACACTGTCCCTCCGTTATGCACACCTCCACATCAAACACCAGTGCTGACTCGTCTGGGAAGTCCACCCTTCGGCTTTCCCCATCTGGCCCGTACCGTGTCCAGCCCACCTCCCAGGCCCATTCCTGAGGCATGGGAGGCATCAGGGCCTGCTGCAGTTGGTTGGCAGCCTCAAGGTAGGGAAGGCTCTGCTTCTGGGCCAGGACACGGAAGTGCCCATCAATGTTTTCGCCATACATTTGGGGAAGCTTCAGTTCCACATCGGGCAACAGTGAGGTCTCCTTCCCCCACAGCTGGTGCTTCTGCAGGTGCCTGGTGCTGCGCTCCACCTCCGCCTCTCTGTATTCTGGCTCCAGCCCTCGAAAGATCTGTTCCTGTAGATTCCTTGACAGCATCTGGATGTTAAGGGGGTTTAGGCGGGTCTCTGGGGAGCCCTGGCCCTGAAGAGAGTGAGGTTTGGTGGAGCAGAGGGAGCGTAGCCAACTCCATTGGACTGTGGTGAGAGGACTCCGCAGTGGACAGCGAGATATATGCAGCATCTCCTCATTAGGTTGTCACAGGACACTCACACTATTCACTGAAAAACAACAAAGTGATTAACTAGCAACCAACCGTTAACGTTACATAGGCTACATAGTAAGGAATAGCTTCTGCGTTCCTATCCCACATCTATATGGTACAATCGATCAATATCCTTACCTAAGTTAACCAACCATCGGTATACCCTTATCCTGGTGATGTTTACCTAAATGTTGTCTCGGTCACCCAAAGACATTGTGGCGGCACAAAGCTCACAATAAAAAGCACAGCAACAGAAAAGTTAAGTGAAATTATTTGAGCCGATTAATCATGAGAAACATACCTCACTTGATTTGTCTAATCTGAAATAAACCAAATTTCAATGTGCTCCACAGCCAACGTAGCTTTGCGTAACTAAGGCAAGACCAAGTGAGCTAACGTGTTAGCGACCCCGCGTGGCACGGAGGACTCTGCTCCGGTCTGAACAAAACAACCATCTAAATTATTACATGGAAATACAGTGTCTATGGCTGGCAAATATAGAAACAATGCCATGAACATATTTCCGGTATATATATATATATATAAAAATACTTGACAGTGATTTATACCTAGATATTACAACAAAGCAAGATACATTTTATCTGGCCGCGTGGCCTAATGGATAAGGCGTCTGACTTCGGATCAGAAGATTGCAGGTTCGAGTCCTGCCGCGGTCGTATCTTTTGAAGGTCCTTATATTGGTTTAGCTGCTTTGGTAAACACCTCTGTCCAGTTTTGCACCGCCAAATTCACGCTTCTCTCTCGATATATGATAAGCCTCTGAGCCCCGGTGTCGCTGTGGCAGCGGAGCTGTGTTTTGCAACCAGCGAATGAACGCTACACATCGTATCTATAGAAATTAAGCCCAGCTTCCTGCAGAGGGTGTCAAAGGGAGCGCGTTGTCGGTCTTATTTCATTGCAACACCTGGTTTATTCTAGCACTACAATAACGTAACATCGACTCGTCAGACGTCAATGGTACTCCGCTTTGTTTTACACATCCACAATCTGCGAGAATGAAATGGGTGGGAAATATCGCATGCATCCTTGATTTTATTGTGGTTAGCTGTACTGAGCATGTTCCTTTGGTTGTGTCCTTGCCTTATTTCAGACGATGGCGGATGACACCGAGGATGTTGAGTTGGACTTTGCTGCTGATGAGGAGGAGAGAGCTCGGAGAATCGCAATTATACGGTACACTGTACAAAATAATGTCATTCAATCTAGTACTGACTCTTAAAATCTTATTTAAGAAACAAGTGGAAAAAACTGCCTGCCTTTGCATTGCTTTGCAAATCAAATGGACATTTTTGCAGGGTAAGCTAAGATGATACCAAGTAGATCATCACAAGACTATTCTTGGCTCTTTCTGTGCTGTAGGCTGTAGATCTTTACAACTAGGTTTACACCTGATTTATCTGCTGTCTCTGTCTAGGCTTACCTCATTTACTTCACTCCCTATTTATGTGACAGTATTTAACAATCTTCACTGACCATAAATTCCCTAAGCATATGGTAGGAATCATCACCTATTCAGATGCAAGCAATGTGGAAAGGCTTGTCGTTCATCATTTATAATCATGGCTGTTTGATTTCAGACACCCCCTAGCCTCCTTTTTCCACCTGTTCTTCCGGGTTGTTGCCATTGTAGCCTATCTGCTCTGTGACTGGATCAGCAAGAACTTTGCATCCTGTTTTGTCCTGATCATCACTCTGCTCTCTTTTGACTTTTGGTCTGTCAAGGTGAGAGATCAGAAAAGCTAGACTACCTTCTTTCTCTCTCTCTCTCTCTCCCCATATCCCAACTCTCTGTCTCAGTCTCTTTTCATTAAAACTCTAGTGCCCTCACACATATCACTTTTTCATCACTTGCTTTCACTTCTGCGCTCCTCATTTTCATTGTTCATGTTGTTTACCTGTGTATTTCAGAATGTGACTGGCAGGCTGTTGGTGGGGCTGCGCTGGTGGAATCAGATTGATGAGGATGGAAAGAGTCTCTGGGTGTTTGAGGCCAAGAAAGTGAGACACCATCATAGCTGTATGCTGATTTGATTATTGCCCATTTTGATTATTCCTTGGGGTACTAAGGTTAGTGTGTGTGTGTGTGTGTGTGTGTGTGTGTGTGTGTGTGTGCAGAACTCCCATGGCTGTAGCATTGGGACAGAGGCCGAGGCCAGGATTTTCTGGCTGGGTCTGATCATCTGTCCTCTCATCTGGATGTTCTTCTTCTTCACCTCCCTCTTCTCCCTCAAGATCAAATGGCTGGTGAGAAACATGCTGAAGCTTGTGTGCTTGCTTGGCATAATACTCACACAATCACTCTTTTCCTCTCACACTCTTATTTATCTACCTTTCTTCCTTCCTTCCTTCCCAGGCGCTGGTAGTAGCTAGCATCTCTCTTCAAGTAGCTAATCTCTACGGTTACCTGCGCTGTAAGGCAGGGGGACAGGAAAGCCAGCCTCCAGATACCCACTCTTTCATGGGACAGCACTTCCTACAGCGTGTGAGTGGCCCATAGCTTCATTTAGCATTTACAGTTGTCCAGTTGGCATGTGTGTGTCCATTTGAACATACTGAGTGAACACTAACCCACTGATAATTTCTCCTCTTCCAGCCAGACATCATCTTTGGAATACTGTGAGGATTATCTCATGTACTGATACAGAGAGGACAGAGAGAGAGAGAGAGAGCTGCCTCATCTCCAGAGTTTCTACATGCTGCATCTACTTGAATTGCTTTGTGCCTTGTGCCTCCTTTTGTTTTATGCTGCTGAGTTGGATGGGTCTGGCTAGTATCCTCTGTTTTGCCTTTCTCCTTGATTAATAAAAGATGAATGCATTTTATAATTTTGTATTTAATAAATATTCTTGTTGAATATCACAGTTGTTGGACTAATAGAGGTCTAAATAAACAATAGGAAAAGTGGGAGTAAGTTGGACCACACTATATCTTGGAAACTAAAAACACAATTATTAATTTAACTACATATATTTGCCGTTAAATCAGTTAGTATTACAAAAAAAAACTATGATCAAAGAGATCTGGTAGTTAAAAAAACAAGGTCAAGTCATATTTTATATAGCAAATTGAATGAAATCGTCTGCTCTGCAATGAAATAAAAATTCCGAGAATGTTGCCCTGTGCATCATCATCATCATGAGTCTATCTACGCTACACATTAGGTACAATCCAAACCCTAAGGTATCTTGACAAGTTCAGCCAATACATTTTTGGTGCAAAATATTGCCTATAGCTCCAAATGAGTCAACTAGATTTAACATTTCCACTTATGTATAAGGAATTCTTTCCAAGAATAACTGTTGTTCATAAAGATGGCAATACATTGTAGTATTTGTGGGACTAACAGAACTGTGTGATGTGCTGTCATCTCTGCAACTTGGAATGTACCAGTAGTTTGTGGTTTTTCAAAAGGCAGCCCAACGTACATGTGGTTCAAAATACCCCTAGCAGTTTCATTTACCCCCACCCTGGGGTAAACTGGGCCAAATGTCATTCAGAATGTTATTTTCCATGATACAGTGTGTGTACATATAACAAAACTCGGTAATGTTAGACAGTGAGATAAGGAATTAGAATTTTAGCTGATTCATTCATTCATCTAAGTCTTGTTTGTCCTTTTATACTTTATATTGTATGACCGTTATCAATGTCTGCCTTTTTGCTGCCTGTAAATGGTCTCATTATGATCAAGTTACCGTATTAAAATGCTCTCAAAACATTATCTACTGCCCATGCTTGTTTCAAATGGTCTACATTAATCTCAGAGCAAAATACATTACAGTGAGTAGGCCTGATTCTCAACGGGTTTTCAGACGGTGTGATTCCAAGAAGGACCCCGAAAATCTTGACTGTGGCCCCTGGCACTCTATCATCATTACTTGCGAACAAGCACCTCGGATCACAAAGACGTTACTTTTAACTACCAAGAGAGTTCACATACTCTTGCAGCCTTTGGAAACCTTTGTCCGCTAGACCGGAACAGCATAGGGGCGGGAAATTATCTTGCGCATGCGTATAGATGTCTAAAATTAGAAAATGAAAATTGAATACATGATAGCTACTTAATATATACAGAGATGTATGCAAGAACCGTGATGAATATGAATTACTCATATACATTACTATTACTACATAACACTATGCATGCGCGAAACAGGAGCACGCAGCATTGTTTTCAGTTAAAGACACAACGCTGTTCAGCTACATCAAATGAGCCTCTCACAAGAAAAAAAGAGACTGGACGCGGTCTGGTCTGCGTTACGGTAAGCGAAGACGGAAGTAGGCGGGAGTGAAGCCTCTTGCTTGATTAGGATGCTCGTTGACGCCACCGGGATCTGTGATTGGTCAATCCGACAACCTGCTACTGGCATGACGTCAGTGCAGGAGAGAGTTGCCAGTAGAGGAAGCGCGCAGGCAGGAGGAGAGGCAGAACCTGAAGGACTGGAAAGGAAAGCGGACTTAACTGGGAGCAGCCCGTCTATCCAGAGGGGCCCGACGTAAGCGCTCAAAATTCATCTGGAAAATTTATTTGTGGACAACTGTCTCCAGGTTCTGTGTTGGCTCTTAAGCAGGTAAGGGCGCGACTGGACGCAGACAGCATTTGCGCCAAAAGCATTAAGATTTACCAGCAGAGAATGTTCTCATGCCATGTCCATGTGTCTAATGACGACAATGTGCAGGGACACAGATAATGCTTGCTCAATGATAGTTTATATATATATATGTGTCTTATTTTAAAGCGAGGTAACACCTTATTTAAGGGTCAGAAACCGTTTTGCATTTCATTTAGGATGAGGCAATAGCTACTTGCGTGCATACATGGACAAAACCCCATGTTTTTTGAAGTGCCAGAATAATATAACAGGCTCCCCGGCCTATTATTTCGATCAGTAACAAATTAGATTCTGAAATAGCTTATGGGGACTTTCCTTGTGATATGAAACAGCCTACTTTTAGAAATAGGCCATTTGTAACTCTCTCTGCAAGTCGGGATACATTGCCCCCAGGAGCACTAAAAAGGCATAAGCAACTTAAAGGCATATAATCATCCCCTTAACACCCAGTTCAGTCTAGTTTTAGTGAGTTTTCAACACAGTCAGCTGATGATCTTAGGATATGATTTACCTGCTGCACCACAGAGCCATTTCTCTACGGCTGGTTCATGTTCATGTCTTCAGGCTGTCCCAATCTGGTCGCACTTTGACGTTTCATGATCACTCTAGTTTGTCTTGTGCAGCCTTTGAATATAATAGAATACATTATTTATCCAACAGACGATTTAACGAGAATTTTGCTGCTCCGTATGGTCAACTTTTACTTAATCAAGCGCGCGCGGTGGGTGCTACTTTAGTTCTAAAGTCAAATTTATTTTGTGTGTTTCTTAAACGAGGGTTGTAAGCTACGTGACCATTGTAAATGCATTAAAATACAGCCAGTCGTTTCTATTTTAAATTAGGAGTGTTTTAAGATGTCGTTTGATTTACATTATTTTTCTAAAAGGTAAATAATTAGTTTTAGTTTTTAAATTAGTCCTGAAATTAAAAAAGGCCTTTTAGATTAGTGTTAAAAGAATAACTGAAGAAATACACGAAATAGAGCCCCGTTCTCTCTAAAGTGGTACATATCTTCCAGTGGGCAGGTGGGTATTTTATGGTGTAATGGGATAATGATTGAGGAGAGACACAAGAATGTTTTAGTTTTTGTCCGTAGCTTCTTACTTTTGAGGTTATTTTCAAAGTGGACCTATAGCCAGCGTAAAACTAGATTTTTTTGAAGTAGTCTCTGGGGTTGAGATGAACACATCTTCTGCTCTTTCTACATTGTAAATTACTAGCTATTGCCCATTTACTTTTAGAAAGAATAAAGTCGCGTGTTAATGATAAATGATGGGTATGTAGGCCTGTGATCTACATTGCATGCAGGCTCTAATACGTTTGACCACGTATGCGCATGTACAGACTATATAATGTTTTTATTACCTTACAAAAAATAACAGTTGTAACCCTATGATACAATTTTGAAGGATGATATGCGAATATCACCGCAAAACATTAAGTCCCTATAGGAATTTCATATAAAGTACGATAAGGTCACTATAAACTCTCTATTAAGGCCTGCTACAGAGGTACTATAAGTCCCTCTAGGAATATCATAGTGAATTTTCTGTAGTCTTTGGTAACGCTTTACATCAAAAAGCTTCATGATTCAAATCTAATATTCTCACACATCTATCACACAATCAATTACAACTATAATCCATCTGGTCTATGGAGTTTTCCGTGCTAGGCTGCTGTTATTCTCCATGGCCTGAGCGTTTTAGCTGTAACTATAAAAAAAAAGCTTTAAAGTGAGCTGGTAATATATAAAGCCTACTAATTTACTAATTCATTTTTACCTCTTTCAAGATGTGTGATGAGGCACGCCAACACCAGCTACCGTATAGGTTCCAATATGAAAGGGGGTCGGTTTTTGTCTTTGGTTATCTAGCTGTATGAGTGTTAAATACCTGTCATAAAGCTAGATAACCGAAAGTAGAAATGACTTCCATGGCGTTGTGTTCATTCCATAATGAGATGGGAAGGATTGTGACTTTAAGCCCCAAAAAGGTAAGAAATACGTTTGCTTTATATCACCATTTTTACTGCTTTTACTCCCAAATGTCTTGCTAAAATTGGTGCAGAAAAATAGCTGTGATAGGGTGGCTGCATGCACTAGTTTGACTTATAGGCCTATTAGTATGATCAGGGATGTAGTGGAGGGTAAACCCACATAAACTCAAGTTTACCAACCTCTTTATTTGTTGAATGGTGTTTAAGGCTGACAAATCTTTATGAGATCATTTCAGAGTATACATCATAGAAGTAGTATCACACTCATGTTTTTTATGAAAAAAAACATAAATGGTGTTCTGAGAATATAATTGATTTTTGTTCATAATGATGGTGTTTTGCTTCATGTGTGATCATGACTGGAGCTCATAGTTTACCCACCTTTTCATTTACCGCCACATGGCTGAGCCTGATATATAGGCCCAGAGGCTCTTCTTTGATTTCAGTTTATTTTGAGGAGTCAAATCATGCCTGATTCAATATATGAGCTGTGTCAATTCACTAAGCCCCACAGTCCGCCGATTATCCACTGAGACTGCCCACGCCGGGAGCTGTCCATTCAGGCCCTCTGCTACATGGTGCTGAATGTTAAACAGGTTACCCACTGAGGGGACTGCTTCTTCACCAGGGAGGGACCAGTGTAAAGCAGGGATTCCCAGACTTTTTCATGTCAAGCACCCCCAAATACATACGCATTAGACCTGGATCACCATTTGATAAGATTTTACCGCAAGGACTATTGTCTAAGCAGATGTTTGTTGTCAGATATGTTTTAGAATAGAAATATATAATTGTGTTGCAGGAAGGGAAGTAACTGTGGCGACAGTGAAACCTAAAGTCATTTTTGTGCAGTCTTAGTAATGAAATTAAACTATTCCCAATTTTGCTGAGGACACCCAGGAACCCCCTCCAGGATGCCTGGAGGTTCCTGGCCCCCTTGGGAACTGCTGGCCTAAAACACTGACACAGCACATATCTGCTACCGAAACAGATCCTCTAGATTTAAGATCTTTTTAATTTTAGAGTTTATAACATTTTTCTTTTTTCTTTTGCGAGTATATAATCTATATATTCTATAAATAAAAAATCAGAATTTTTTAGAAAATAGTCAATCATAGTTTACAACAGTGAGACTTTGTTTTTAAAGGAAGAGGAAAGCTAATGCTTTGTTTTGGCCCTAACATCTACAGCACTGTTGATAATGAAGTTGAGTGGTGTAGTCCCCTACACACGCAGGGTTAAGAAAAACACTTGGCTACTGTATTTAATGCTGTAGTGAGTCTTAGAGCCCCTAGGACACATTGTGTCCTGCTTCAATGAGAAGGCCAGGGCCATCCTGAAGACAGGATCTGAACTTTTCAACTTGGTACTTCAGTGCATTGCATACGCTCAGGCTGGAGAATGCCACTCTGATTGTAAAGCCCAAAGAACGCTAACGTGAGATGAGTTTTCATTCACTCAGTTAACTACCTACTGTAGCAGAGCTTACTGTCAAACCAGGCTAATTGCTTTATTTCAGAGAGAGATATTGGATATGTGAAAAGACCGTTGTCCCAAGTCTTTTCCCAAGCTTTCCCTGTTAGGGGCAGTGTGTGAATGTGGCATGGCCCCTTAATGAATGGGAACAAAACCATTTGAGAGTGTTTATTTATAGGATGATTGGAAGCATCCTTGTTTAATCCTGGTTTCATCTATAATGTGAATGATTCTTTCTTCTTTTTGTTTCTTTGTAGCACATGCACACACACACACACACAAGCTAGGGAGAGAGTTTGATTACTAGCTGATTTATCAAAATATACCAACTGTATGTGCATGTGTGCGTGTTTGTGTGAATTTGTGTAATTAAGAATTTAGAAAGAGTACACATACATTGACTGATTATTTCTGTTCAACTATGATAACTTAAGTGCAAAATGTGCTTTCATTGTTTTATGCTTCTGTTTTGTCTCCTCCATCTGCTCACGTTACAGGCTTTCTATTCACAACATTGAGTGATCAGGAAGCCCTGAAAAGGGGGTAGAACCATCATTAAAAGAAAAGAAGAAGGGGAAAAATAACAGCCCGGAATTGCCACCTCCTCTCTGCCCCCACCCTTTTTGCCCAGGAGCCCCTAATGCCATCTGTACTGCCAATGGGAGACACTTTGCCCATGCCAGGAGGCGGACAAAGAGCCTGCCGGATCCCTTGAGTATGGGCGCACTGAGAGGAGCCATCTTGGGAGATGTTGCCGCGGCACCTAAGATGGCTGGGCTGGCACACGAGGTGAGTTGCATCATGGTTCTCTGTTGGGTACCAGTGGTGGGGGGAGGTGTGAGCAGTGGGCAGGAGGTAGGGGGGATAGTAGGGTAGGGGGAAAGAAGAGTTTTCTATTTCCTCCCCAGTCACACATGGCCTCCTCCTTCTTCTCTCCTCCATCTTCTGCTACTGCTAATTAGCAGTTAAGAGGTGATGTGAGGGGGATGGTGGGCTGCGAGGGGGCTGGGTAGCAAACAAATTAATGAGCTGGCACCGGTTGAAGGAAACCTGCCACCCTCTCTTGTCATGGTGCTTCTTTCCTCCCCCATGTACGCCATGCAGTACAGAGAGGCGTAAGGTGGGCATATTCACTCTGTATATAATGTTCTGCCACTTCACATAATCTCTGGATTGATTAATGTGATACTGGGTTTGTTATGAAATTCAGACAAGGATGTTTCGTACAAAATGGTAAGGAACTCAATGTGCTGAATCCCTCGGGTGAATTTTTGGTGAGGATCAGAGGGGATGCTAGGCTAATTTTGCATGTGAGAAATGTCAATATTACTAGTATTGGAATAGTTACAATCTTGGATTTCATTTTCTATATGAACAAAAGGTATTTTCCTTATCTGCCGTTCAAAATAGATGTCAGGCATAGTGAGGAATTATTTTCAATATACAATTGCTACAGCTACTTAATTACACATAAATAATTGTTACTTGCTGAATTATCTTCTGATGCTTTTAGTCTCAGGCTTTTAATGTTGAGTACAACCCTTTGCATGTAACTTGCACTAATATCATCCAGTGGTAACAAATGTAATTCTGCTCGTACAGTGTTGCACACATCGTTAGGAACTTTATTTCACACACATGGATGCAAAATTGTCACCTCTAGCCAGAGTCTGAATGGGAAGAAAGTATGAAGTTGACTGCCAAATATCGAAGCCCCAAATCTTTTCAGTTCCATCTCTGCACACACACACACACACACACACACACACACACACACACACACACACACACGCGCGCGTAATGCTGCCCTAGCAGCAACCTGAAGCAGAAAAGAGAGACACGTGAGCATGTGTGTTCAGGGCCAACATGTGCAGCTGCAGTCCTCGCGTGTTAATGAACAGTGCCCTGCGTTTTCACATTATCATTCAGCCCCACTCTCTCTCCCCCCTCAATAGCCGTTTAGTCTCCACCCCCGCTCTCTGAAAAAGCCTGCTTTCCCACCATTGTGGGAGCTGGTGCTGTGGCGGGCCTGGGCCGGGGGGCAGGGTGGGAAAGACCCTTCAGACTAGACATGAGCAGATGCCTTAGACATTAGACTGTCGCGCGGATCACCAGGGTCCTGTGAGCCACTGAGTTTTAATGTGTGTGCAAGTGTATATGTGTTTGATATGTGTATGATGGGGGGTAGTCCAGGCCCTAGAGTGCCACCTGACTGTTCATTAGTCTATTCAGCCTCCTCTGCATGTCTGAAAGGCATGGAGATGCTGTTTTCTGCATGAGAGGGATTTAACAGGCGTTAGAGATGCATTCATATATGATGTGCATGTGGAAGCGTACACTCAGGCCTGCACCATTGCAAGCAGTATGGTTTACAATTGTCCTGTATCAGAGGTGTATTGCAATATAGACATATATTTTAACATTACACTACATTTTTGGACATTTTGCATCAAGAATCTGGTTTCGTTGGACATTGAAACTTTTGAAGTGGGCCTGTCATCAGACACCTTTTTTTCAATTCACCAGATGGATGCATTGGTGGTGTTCTTCGTCCAAATATAAACTGCATAATTGTATTGCTGGCAGGTTGTGAAAAGGGACAGACATCATGAAATATCTTACAGGACCGTTGGTAGTGCGTTGTATCACTGTGAATGACTCAGCTAAGGCGATGGGTGTGCCTAAGAAGCTGAATGATGTAACCAGAGTATAATAATTATAAATGAGCCTCATACTGTACATCTACCTCTAGATGATATGTAAGGCATTGCACATGCCCACATGTCAAAAGACTATTCCCTCTCTTTATTCCTATAAAAGACTCAGAGCTGTCTTTATAATTGCATTTATGCTGCTCATCTGTGATATACAGCACATTGCTTCAGGCAGATTTGATAGAAGAGACAAAGCAAGGTGAAGGCAAGGAATTAATCTTGAAGATAGCTGGCTCCATCGTATGTCTGTTAGAGAAAAACAGACGAGGAAAGGGGAAAATAATGAAATCACTGCTTTTGAAATGTAAAACTACCCAGAAATAAAGAGTGTTGCTTATCAAGAAGGGGTTAAAGACAGACAGAGAGTACACGTATGGAGAGGAGGCAGGAGAGGTCTGCAAAGCGAGAGGAGGGATGTGGCACATTGTAGAACATGGGCAGCCATGTTTGAGTTTGAGCCCCCAGTCTTACCTCTGCATTTACTGTATGTGACAGCTGCGGCTGTCGACAGAGGCAGCGTGGCCAAAGAGAGGCGGTGACTGAAGCAAATTTATCAGGAGCCTTCTAGCAGGCGTACTCACTACGCCTGCTAGAAGAGGTATCTCTCTTCTGGTATTTGGAGGATGTAAAAATATGGCACACACACAGAATATTGTTTGGTATAATGATTATTGAGACTTACATATGTTTTTCTTTCTAACTGCAGTATGTGGAAGAGATAATAACATCACAAATGAGTGAGAGGGAACAAAACAAAGCGAGGCCATCTTGATGTTGATATCATGTGGTGTCATATAAACGTCACTCTCTGGTGACAGTAAGGTGCTTAAGAGTACGGTTTTAATCAGCTCGGAAAGAGTTTTCAATCAAGACTGTGTGCGATCAAATGGGCTGGACAGCGAGGTCAGTGTCAGGAGGATTTAGGGTCTTAATATCCCCAAGATGTTCCTCTGCACACTATAGAAATCTCTAGTGGTGATGGTGACTTAGTCGATGGATGAACTTGAATTTTCATTCATCATTTCCCAATGTATGTCTCCTCAAGAAAATAGCAAAATGTTGATGTTCTTTCTGGGCTGAAGTAGTACAGATTTATTTGTTCTTCATTATTAACTTTATATTGCCTCCCCTTAATGCAATGGGAGATTTTCAGTGTATGGAAATTTCAGTGTGTGAGTGTGACACTAGCCTGTGTTCAGCTCCCATTCTGTGTGAGCGAAGCAGTGTAGCCATAGTAGCGCTAAAATGTTAATACACTATAGCTCCTGGGTTACCTCTTTGGATTCTCCTCACTCTGTGTGGACACTATTAATGTTTTAACGGCTCCACTGTGATATATAAAGCCCAGCCTACGGGCTGCCCATAGTCTTGGATGAGGTCCAATGTGGGTCAAGCAAGCCTCATCAGGGCTCTTTAATGCAACTTTGGCCGAGACTAATCTAGCACAAAGCCCAACGTTAAGTATCTTAGAGGAAGATGGAGAGAAGTTTCTACATCCCAGGCTTTTCAGATTATGTTTGTTGGCTATGGCGTCCCTGAGTAGGGGTCCTGTGTGCTCCAATGAAAGTAGAGGAGAATTAGGTGACTGAGCCTTTAAGACAGCAGTCCTTTGTAATCAGGAGGAGATACGGTTTTAGGGTGAGGACAATTAGGGAGATTCTGTGGTGTGACCTCTTTTTTTCTGCATGTTTTTTTTATTCTACTTGTACAGTAGATGTATGCAGTACTCTATACAGTTTTTGATGGTTGTGCTTGCACAACAGCCTTCCAAGCAAAGCAATGCAGTGAATAGTAAAAGGTAAGACGTAAGAAAGTAAAAGGGAGTCAAGGAATAGTTCTGAAAAAAAATCTAAAACTTCAAAGTTTATTCTCATCTTATCCTTATTGCTCTTGCTATCTTCATATCAGGTGGGATGGATCGAAGCATGCAATATACACTGACTCTATCTGTGCCAGGAATCAGTCAAGTTCAAGTTCATGGCTGCAGCCACTTGTCTGTGGCCAGGCAGAGAGTTAAGAGCCTCTGGCCACCCTGGTGTACAGGAGGGGGGCGCATAGCCTTTGACCTCTGTTAAGGTTGCTAGGGGAAGGAGGCCGGCCGGCTCAGTAATGTACGAGTGAAAAGGCCGAACTGTCAGAGCTGTCCAACAAACGTCAACCCCCCACCACACACACGCACACGCGCACACACACATATTCACACATAATCACAGATGGCACGGGCCAGCTTGGGAATGTTAGCTCTGAGAGAGTGCTTTATGTTCATCAGACACCTAGTTACTATAACTCCAGTCTCTCTTTCCACCCCCTCCAGTCTACAAAACCTTCAGAGTTACACAGATCCAGTCTACACTATATACCCTCTTCAATACAGCCCCTCCCTCAGTCTAGCTCTCTGCAGAAATCCCCTGCACCCCCACTAGCCTTGTGGGCCATGTCTAGACTACTTCTCAACCCATCAACATCCTACAACCTCATGCTACACATCTGAACCCCCATCCTCTGTGGCCTGCACCTTCAGTTGATATTCTGCTCTTTTCAGGAGCGGGTTTATGTTATGTTACTATATTAATCTATGTGCATAAAAAAAAGATTTTTATATATATATATCTGTCATATTGACCAGCCGGCACCAGACTTACACCGTATAGTTTGTGTGTGTGTGTCTGTTCATTGTATATGTGTCAGTGTTTAGTGTTTGCATCATTGTGTGTCAGAGTGGGCATGCAAATCCATTGATTGTAATATGTGCATGTTTCCATGCGTGCAAGTGTGGCCTCATTTAAGGTTGCATTCATTCAGGGGAGGGGTCTTAGGCATAAAAGAGTTTGTATTTGCATACGCTGCATGCTGTCTGCAGAGAGGGAGCAGTCAAAAAAAAGATATCAGAGGTGGACAAAGAGAACGAGGACAAATCCTTCATTGTGGGGTTGGTGGGAGAAAGGGGTTGTCTGAATTGGGGAGTGGGTGAAAATTGACAGAGAAAGAGTTTGGGCTGGTCCCCTGTGGGGATAAAAGCCTTAAGATCCCTCCATGCATACAGCCTGAAAATGGGAGAGAAGAACAACATGCAGTGCATAGGGGCCTATTTCTACGGAGCATGAAAAGGAAATTTGTATTTCTGCAACAGTGTCTACAATTTGTGATACATAAAGCTGAAACATACTGCACACCAAAATCGTAATTTTGTGTTCACCAAGACAAGTAAAACTAATTTGCCTTTGCAGCAGATAGTAGAGTCTCCCTCTATCTCAGGAAAATTTCACACATTCATGATATATTCACACACAATAAATGTGTGAGATATTGCCAAGTGGTATCCAATGCAGTAACACTAAATGATCTGTCAAAGTTTGCAAGAGATGGTGATGGTGTTATTCTGCATCTAAATGTCGTTCTTTCTTTCTTTCTTTCTTTCTTTCTTTCTTTCTTTCTTTCTTTTTTGTCCAAAAATGTGAAATAAGATTACCGTCCTGGGTAGAAAAGTTGATGGAGCCAACCTTCATTCTGATGCTAATGATTCCTTCCGATCATTTCTTCTCAGGTTTGGATGGGTCAGGATCTGCGAGCCCATCTACACACTCTTTATTCCTACTTGGCACCAGGAGAGCGTGGACCAAACCCAAAAAAATGCCTCCACCAGACCGTTGTTGAGACTCTCACCAGAGTGCCAACCCAGGAGGTTTCCACCGAGGAGCACTTTGTCCATTAAATAGTGCAAAAAGAGGATTATGTTAAAAATAGACACAAAAAGATAGAATCTGTAAGTCTAAAACATATGATGCAAGATATGGCTGATATCTATGAAGATACTGACCCTCTTATTTTAAGACTCACTGTATCAGTGATTATAAACTATTTATAATCAGACCTGTTTTATACAAATTGTGATCTACTATACTACTATAAATGGCTTTACTATCTGAAAGCTTTCAAAACGTAGTTAAAAATAAACCTTCATTGTTTTTGTTTTACTGTTCACTAAATACTGTCTGTGTGTTTTCTGGTGTTTCACTACAAAAGAGGACTTTCTTAATTCACTTTATTCATTCTCACTACAGTAGGATGTTTTAACAATACCATAGCCCATCCAAGCTCTAATGTGCAATATTGATCATGATCATATAAATGCAATACTGTCAAAGTTGCACTTGTGTTTTATCGTGTTGTCATTTACTGAAGTGAAAAAACACCAGTTCTTTTGAATAAAAACAAATGCTGAAAATATCTTCTCTGCAAGTCTTGTGTTTTGTGAAAATGGAGAAAAGGATTGGGTGCTTTGGTTTGTAATTTAATAATTATTAGGCAGATGATGAGTACATTGTGACATTAGTATTGTTTAGCTGACTCAGTACCTTGGACAGATCACCATACTGTCTTCAGGTTAAATAAAAGTTTTGTTATTTGTTGGAAAATAATGATATCAAAGATGTTGGTCTTAACAGCGTTTTGTCTTTAACCTTAAAGGGAATTAAAAGATGATGGGAAAGAGGCAAACCGTGGATGTGTTTATAAGCCAGAGTGTAGAGATCAGACCTTGTCTGGGTTTTTTGATAGATATACATGGAAATGTGTGAGGATCGTGTGAGAAAGTTTTTCGGTGACCCCGCATTAAGTTTTAATTAGGAGGAGCAGACGGAGGAACGTGTGTTGAATCAGTGTGGGAAAGTTCATCAGCCACACAACTCAGTGAAGTGGATGGTCCTTCTCACTATAAAAACATTTGAACGGTTTTGTCCCTTTGCCTTCATACTTTAATTAGCGTTGTAGTGGAAACGGGACGATTTCATTTGTTTCGCATTTATTTTCGTATTATGATTAGGTTAATGCAGATAATTTGCTGTGCTTTGCAAAAAGTAAATAAATAGTCATAGGCCTAATAATTTAAAATAAAATAAATAAAAACAACCGCGGAAAAAAAGGTTGAAAGAGAGAGATTTTTTTAAACTGGGTCGTTTACTTGAAAACACTGGTCCAAATTCAGGATTGCACAGCAGGCCGATTTTGACGTCTAATCAGGTTTAGGATTACAGTGCAAAATAGGCTCTATCTGTCACCATGGACCGCAATCAGGGTGCGTCTGATCTGGTGGCCGGAGTCAAACAACAGATGGGCACGAGGAAGGTCAAGACGGGATTATTTCTGACTCCATATTGATACAATCAAAATGTTTAAAGTGACAGTGAAAAAAAATATCCATCAATTATAACATAGTTGAGACTTGTCAAGCCATGGCTTTCTTAAAATAATTAAAAATAATAATTCTTGTGGCTTTGGAGCGCTCTCTGCTTTCTATTAGCTGCTTTGGCAAATCATTTATTTCGTTATAGAACCACCCTATAAAATATTAATTACATTATCTAAAAATAATGCTGATATGATACGATAGTGCGTTTACTTATATAATCAAACTTACATAAAATCAAAATCAAAAATAAAAATGATAACTTTATAATCATTGCATTAAGCTGCATTATTGCTGAATACCCAAATACCCAACAATTATGGTTGAGAAATAATGAAAATATAGATGTCTTTATATGGAATTAATGATGTTATTTTGTTAAAATTAAGCATTCATTTTGTTGCGTTTGAAAATAATGAAGCATAAGCTTGGTGCTCATGAGAAGGAAATGACTCACTTGAGTGTGAATGGAGTGTAAAAGTACTGTGGCTGCACATTTACTTGAAACAAAAAAAGGTATACTTTATAGCAGGGGAGGCCCATTAGCATGCAGGCTTTCATTCCAACCACTGATATCATATCATGACTTGCTCCTCCTCTCTGGTAGAAGGTGAACCAATTAGTGAAATCAGCTCCTATAGTGTTTGGTTGGAACAAACGTCTGTATACTATTGGGCCTAGAGAACCACTGCTTTATAATAAAAATGTTTTTTGTTTTTTTTGTAGTGAAGACACACTGATGGGATGTTGATCATTTAAGAAATGTATCATATCCTGTGGGCTATACAGTATATACAGGCTCTACAAATATGTGTTATATTATATTTTTTCATTAAAAAAAAGCCAAGCGCTAATCATGACAATGTAAACATGACTTATTACAGGCTAATATGCACACAACAACTATGGTAAACACACTCTAAACAATGGCTTTATCTATTCAGTATCCTTTCATCCTTCTTCAGAGGTAATTGCCTGAATCAGTTAGTTAGGTTAAAGAGCACTTTTTGATGAGTGCCTTTTGAGGTGGGGCAGCTGGTCAGGGACCTGTTGGTTTAGCCCCTATGTCAGCAGGGGTTAAAGGTCATGGTCTGGACAGTCCCCCAGAGGACAATACACAGGGCCAGGGAGATGCTGAGGTCAGGAGCCATCTGAGCCAGAGCCAAAGGTCAAGGGCCATTAATTAAGTGGCTATTTCCTGCTATTCCCCAGTGACCACTGGAATCAGAGATGGACAGGCAAAAGTATGGAGAGGTGTTTTTATGGCAGGTTAACAAAACCTGGTTACTAGTAAAAACTAACAAGTAATGACTGTGTATTCTGTTTGTATGGTTTTTATTGAATTATTTCAAATGGTTTACAATACAATACAACATGTTGATGTTATACCAACAGATAGTACAGAGTAACGCATTACATGAAAAAGCAAAAAGGAACTACTAATGGCTAGGAGTTGACTGTGTATTCAACATAATCAATAGACGTATAGACGCGTTACAGGCAGGCATTCTGTAAAAGAGGAAATGGTTCAAAAACAGAGATTGGAAAATTGCATTTAGCTTTCATTTACAAAAAGAGCCTAGAAATAGCCTACTTCCTGATATATCTTTTCTCATACAAAGCCTAATATTATTCTAGCTTACATTATTTTAGGCATTGAGAGGATGCAGACATTAATCAACATTAATGAATGTTTTTTCAAAGCTGGCTGTAGCATAATATTTTTTATTAATATCCTCAGATAAATAATGTCACATTAACACAAAATGCCAGTTTAGAGGCTGAGAGAGAAACAAAGAGGCACAGCCTCTCACAGCTCAGTCGTGGAATCGAAGCATTTTGGAGGGAAAGTCAGTAGGAGCTGTTTATACCTTTCTAGCCATGAACTAGACTATGTATATGATCCTTTAGCATAAGAATAGAGATGGGGCCTGTGAACTTCTCTGACACTGACCTTTCTCCCTGGATGTGAATAGTATCACTCAAGGGCTGCCCGACAGCCTTTCAGTCAGACCTAAGCCTTGCCCTTGCCTAAACTCCTAATCAGGCTGATTTAATGTATCCTACAAGCCCCTCCTCATCACCCACCCCACTGCTTTAGCATCGGCCTTCAGCCATTTATTGAAGGCACACACTCCATGCCCCTGCCACTGGGCCCCTGCACTTGGGAACGTTAGAGGAGCTGGTCTGAAACAACAGGGGCCCCTTTCTCTTTCCAAAGAGTCTGGGTCTCTTTATAATCAAATGGTTCCTCTTCTAAGGAGCTCATGATTAATTCAACTATTTTGGTAAGATTTCTGACATAGTCTAAGTATAGGCTAAAGAAAAAAAGTAAAGGTGCTACTGTAAAAATGATCCAGGCTAAATGTTGATGCAATTTGAAATATAGTGACTGCCATAAGGAAACATGTAGGAACATGTAGAAAGAAATATAAAAATAAATAACTATCTCAATGAAGTAAATTGTTTAAACTCTGTTTGTAATATCTCATTCTGTAGCAAACTCAAAGTTATGGCCCAACAATGAAGCCCAGCAGGACAAAGGTGAGCAGTGCTGAAAGGACAGCGCCACGTGGAAACTTTGATCTGTAACAGATGAAGAAACGTATTGTGGTTTACAACCAGGGATGTAATGGTAAACCCACCTAAACTCAGTTTAACCACCTTTTCAGGATGACATCAATCTTTATGACATAAATTTGTAGTACACATCATAGTAGGTAATATGTTATCAAACAATCAGGTCTTCCCTGAACAGAAACAATTTTTAGGGAATATTATAAAATTAATAAATAGTGAGTTTATTATGATCTTATCATTCTTAATAGTATTTCTTATCTCCTATTGTATCACTATAATATTCCTATAGGATGTTATTTATAGTTTATAGATTTGCTGTGATATTTGTATGCTATCCTAAAATATATTATTGGATTACTGTAGTTATTTTTGTAAGGGTTTTGAGCGTGGAGCATAAGTTAATGTTTTTCTGAAAATATTATTTATGTTTTGTTTGTATTGGTGGTTGTTTGCCTTATGATGATCACCGACTGGAGGCCATAGTTTACCCACCTTTTTATTTACCACTACGTCACCGTTTACAACGAGAGTATTAATGGCTCCGTTGATTGGTGGGTATTGACAACATTGCAGCCAATCCGGCCTCTGCCCCGCCTTTTGTATGGCGCTCGTGTGCGGGATGATAACTGGGCTGTAATGTAGTTAATGGACTAGCAGTGTAATGTAGGTCTTCTGGAGGCCGACCCTCTGGCTCTCTTCCTAGGGATGAGGACCACGTTATCAGCTTTATGTCTTCTAAAAGCCCATATTATAGGCTACATAGCACATAAATAAATCATTGTCAATTCGGATTTTAACTGGAAGGTAATAGCCTGAACTGAAAATAAAAACGCGGTTAAATGTTAAATGTTCTAACGTGATATGAGGCTAATAGACTTCATGTTGCAAGCTTGACATCTGTAGAAAAGCTCTTCTCTGCATTAGCTTCTATCTCCAACGACACATGATTAATAATTTGCAGCCTGTGACGAAACGAATTGCCACAGATATTCGAGCATACTCCGGCTAAATGAACAGAAGCTCTATGAAACAGAAACGTCCGTGTGTGTGATAGACAGGCCATGTATGTATGTATGTGTGTGTGTGTGTGTGTGTGTGTGTGACGGAGGCCATGGTCCAGAAAATTCAAATAATTCTTTCAAAAAAACGTGACGCCTACTTCCCTTTGAATTTCGTTATAAGGGTTTTGGGGAAATTTAATAAGCTTAATTGTTTATAAATCCACGATCTGTGTGCATTTGATTTCATGAGATGTTTGAACGAAAATAAATTGAATTCTGGAGCAAATCTCGTAGCTCCGAGAGTTTGGAGACTAACTGCAGCTGTGCCAATTATAAAAGAGTGACTTTATTGGCAGTCCTCAGTAATAGTGGCGGTAGGCCATTAAAACATCTTTTTGTAATCAACAGGGGCATAGTTTTTATCTGAGTTGATTGCCTCTTAATATGGAGCAACGGAGGCAACTAATAGTTCAAGTAAAATAAATCAATACACTATTGTATAATGCTTTGCCTGAGTAATACAGTTATAAAATAACACTATTTGTGCTGCACTCCTGACATCTGTTTCAATAAGAGCTACAGTTTAATATTGGAGCAAGGAAAAAAATAGAAATCATTCAGACAGAAATTTTGTTCACACCCAAATTGAACAGCCTTCATTAGGAAATAGTTTCTTTAGAGGCAGTATTAAGACAAAGAGGAATAAAGAGCAGCTGGAAGCAAGTGATAAGCTGCAGGTTCAGGTTATATGACAACACCAAGGAGGGTTTAAAATTGGCACAGGCAAGGCACCTTGGTATCAAGACTCCTGGAGGCACTATGACTCTGCTTGTCTGTCTGTGGCCGATATGTGTCTGTAGGTGTGTTAATAAGACAGTGTGCTTTGTGTCTGAATTGGGTCTGTTTGTGTGTTGTTTGTCAGTGTCCATGTTGATGTCTGAATACCTGGGGACAATAAGCACAAATAAATAATCCTATAAGTCTACTGCAACTGCTGGCTTTGTCCATCCAACCCTTCCTGTGGTGCAGCACTTTGCTCTCCCTCCTTCAGGGTGTGGTTTAGATCCAGAATACCACAGCAAACAGTAACAGGGCTGTCATAATGCAAAAAAATGTCTTTCAAAGATATTTGCTGATTTACAAATTTGTTTGTATGAGCAGACAGATTGATGGAGGCTCTTAGCGAGAGAACATCAGTATATTTATTTTGATAGAGAATACACACTACATGCCAGTCTGTATTGATTCAAAGACAAAGGGGTAAAGAGAAATGAGGCAAGGGGAGAGAGAGAGAGAGAGAGAGAGACAGATGGAGAGAGAGAAAGAGAGATGAACTCATATTGAGACACACAATCATTTCCATGCGCATGCTCACAGTCAGACGTCGAAGGGCTCATCAGAGCTACACACTCTGTGGCTTGGCATTTTTCAAAAACCCATGTAAGTCTAAAGCCGGTCCCCTCTCTCACAAATCTGTCATGACATGCTTGCAGCTCTACTGTGATTGGCTGAAGACGGCACATATCAGCAGTCAAAGGTAAAAGGTAAAATATTTAGCATGGCTGCTTATATATAGTATCTACTGTGACTGTAAATTGATTCTTTAGGAACATGGTATAGGTATATCCTAAACATGACAAATTATACACATTACAAATATAGTGGTAATTTTGCTCATATGGCTGTTTAACCATTGGCAAAGTTATATGTTTTTACTATTTCTTACTACATTTTACTTATATCCATAATCTGGCAGGAATATGGGAGCTCATAAATACAATAAAATCCAAACATTTGCTTTTACAGTCTTACCCGAGGTCTTTGGGTCCATCTCTACAGGAATTCAAAGGCACATTCCAACAGGCTGATTTTAGGGTGATTTACCATTCAGCATTCACATGGACACAGGGGACTCAAGCCGTGTCTGATGTGTGGCTGCTGTGTTAGCCTTTGACCCCAGCCTGTCTGGAGGACCACTGTGACAGAGAGTCAAGGTCAAGGGGATGGGGGATGGGTGTGAGCCGCATCTGGGGGTGTAAGGGGTCCCTGTCTGGGAGTGCAGAACCCAGACAGTCCCAGACGTCTGTGTGTGGGGAGTGTTGTCTGTACCCCTTGTCTGTCCCCACTTACCTCCATAGCCTGGGGATGAACTGATGTCTAGAGACTGGTAGGGTGGCGGTTCCCAGATGGGAGGGATGGATGTGAGAGACACAAAGAATCTGACATATCACTAATCCATTAGATGCAATAGTTTGACTAAACCTAAAACCACAGCATTAAATTCCTTTAAGTAATGATCCACTCTCCCTGTCTTGTTCACCCTGAAGCTTTAAACTATACCCCTTACCCATAGCACAGTATCGACCAATGTTTATTTGAGATTTCATAATTATCATTTAACTCAAAATGTACAACATCATCTTTGCTCAAACTACCATTTTGAAAATACCGTGCATTTAAGCTGCATTGTGAATTTAGGCATTGATAGAGATGCAGTGAGAGCTGTGCACACAGCTCTATGAGGGCACTGGGTTAGGGGGGCACAGAGCAGTGATGGATGTCCTGGCAGGGCTCAGGCATACAGGCATGAACACAATAGATTATTATGGGGTTGTGTATCTGCAAAGATGAAGCAAAAGGAGCTCCCCCTACAGGTAATAAACGGTGCCACTCTAGGACCAGCAGAGATGGTCTCCAACCTACTGTATGTCCCCAAACCCCCGTTCTCCTTGCCAGCCAACATAACCCGCCATAGACTTCTCTTGCAGTGTTCTGCCAGACACATACACACACTTACACACATGCACGTACCCCCCCTCCGCTACACACACACACACATCCACACACTCACGGTCACAGATATAAGGCCTCCAGACCTCCCGGGTGATCTGCACTGGAGCGTGTA
>OOFE01006864.1:21606-41540 GCA_900323365.1 Monocentris japonica | reverse complement strand
CATTCGGTGGATCAAGACCTGAAATGTAAACAATATCTTCAGTCCAATGAAATGTAAAAGCTGCACTTTGATTTTGGGGTAACAATTCATTCTTAAAGGTATTAGCACTTTTTGGATAGCATTTTTTCCCCATTTCATTTTATATTAGTTGGGAAACTCTCCCTCTCCTTTTAATTGTGGTCTGTGGTAATGTTATGCATATGCTGATACAGTTTTTTTTTGATCAATTATAAATTCTTCATTAATATTTGTCTTGCTGCTTACGAATAATGAATGCTTAGTTCAGAAGTACAAAGAGACCAGAGCCAAAACACATGAGGACAGTACTCCACTCCTCTGCTCTCCTGTGATGAAGCAGAGGGAGACAGAGGGAGGTAGCGCTCAATACGGCAATAACACCCGAGAGGGCGTTCTGTGTTGCGATAATGTATACAACGTGATGCGGCTAGCTGCCCGCCTTAGCTGAGAACATCCTCAAGGTTATTATAGCTTTTATACAACGGTTACCAACATGTGTGGGCTGTCTGAAAGGTTTTCTTCGAAGTAGCGTGCACACATAAATATGAAAAGAAAATAAGAGAGATCACCAGCAAGCTCCCCGGTTACCACGAGAGTTGGAATAGCAACCAAAAAAAGGTTGGCTAGCAATGCTTTCAGGGAATTACCCGCACGACCGGGATGCATCTTTGACCGATTGCTTGGACCAAACCGCTTAGCTGTTCATACATATGTTAAGCTGTGTGTATCTCTTTTCTGCTGATTCTGCAGCGTGTGCAGCACCGTGGCAGCTGCTTCCCATGTTGTTACCAACAATTAAGAAAAAAAATCAGGAATAAAGAATGGACTCATAATAGACTAAAAAAATCAGAATGATCAACGTGCAACAGCGATAATAGCCCATTACTACTTACATGGCACGCAGATGACATGCTCCTGCCCTGCTCCTGGCCGAATAATACCCCACATCATATTTTATTCATTATAACTGATGCAGAGAGGCCTGCAATTACTGTGTAGCCCTTACCACTTAGAGCTGCGATCACTGAGCCATGCATGTCTCACTGTATCCGCTACCTGTGCCTGACATCTATATGCCATTGTTAGGTATCTCCCTGGATGGCCATGTGGGAGGCAGGCATTACCGACCTGACTCAAATGAACTTGAATGCAGATAGTGCAGATAGTTGTATTTTACTCCATTGTGCTGCCACCACTGTTCTAGATTCTTCCTTTTATAACAGTGCATTAGCAGGGCACTTTGCCAGTCAAATATTGCTTTTAGAAACCCCAAGTCATTGTTGTTTTAAATCTGTTTTTTTGTTTTTTTATTAACACGCTGAGAATTAAGACGTGCACAAATTGGAACCCTTAATTAAATACATGAATACCAGTAAGTGGATGCATTCTTTTGTTGCACTTCGGACTAAAAGTGCATTGTATATTCTGGGGCCTCCTTCTTTGTCAAAATAGAAAAAACAGCAGGAGCACCACAATAGGTCTAATCCAGCACAGAGAAGCAGCAGGGTAATGGGTGCCCTACGGACACGGATGAAACTGGAGGAGGAAAGTTGTACAGATGTATAGTTCTGGTCGCATCAGCAGGCGTAAGAGGGAAGTGCGATTATGGGATGTTTATTATGTGTGGAGCTGAGTGTGGCCTTGCAGGCCCTGGACTTTCAGGGCATTTCATGTGTCGTTAATCCAAGTCGTCATTGCTGGCAGGCCTGAGCGGTAATCCAGTTGGTTCGATAATGAAGTGTTACCTAGACAGAGGGTGCAACGGCATCTGTCAAGCACTTGTTCACTGTCTTGACAAAGAAAATAAGGAGGAGGTGATTAAATGTGATTCAAGTGAGACTAACACTTGTGTATGGAGTTCAATGCAGAGTGATTTGTATCTGTAACCCATAATTTGAAAAAATGTAAACTGACTTGCAGCAACAATTGTGAATAAATTCCTTTAAATTTCCACTAATATATCATGATTTGTACATAAACACTAACATTTGTCACAAATGTATTTTAAGATTTTTGTGTGGATACTTTTGAGACTGTAAAATAGCCAAGGAATCCAGGCTAGCTGCGTTAAGATCACCAGAATAACCAAGAATAAGATTTGCGGTTTACGTGTGAAAATACAAATTTAACCTAGTTTATTTTTAATTAATCATCAAACCCAGTAAGGGAGAACTTTATTGGAGAATGCCATAATAATGATGAGAGAGCCGTGAGCCGTGTGGCATTGGTTTGTGTCTCCTTTTGAGACTGTTTGAGCTCCATACAGGTGTTATGTTCAGGTTATGTCACATGACAATCACACCTTTTCTGCCACTATATGTGGTGCTGATTACAAAATGTCAGACTTGTCAGAGTTTTCTTTAATGCTTTTTTTTTTTTTTTTATCAGTGTAACGCTTATCTTAAGTAAATATGTGTTATACTTTGTGTGTGTCTCCAGTTTCAGAACTTTTTAATCTAATCACTTTGGGGAAGATAATTTTTTTGCCATGTGACGTCTTTTGTATTGTATGTGTAAATCTGCTGCTTGATACACGACCACACCAAATAGAGTGGCCAGTGTTGCCTTCATGCGTTATTGTTTAATGCACATTGATTGAGTATTTGAGCGCTCATAGGAGGAGAAAACATTAGCATTTGTGGAAACGTTTTAAGATAGAGTATGGAGCTCATGGTCTTTTTCTAAAAGCCACTCTAGGTAATGAAAGCAGTGCAGCTTGCCAGAACAGGCACACGGCTTCTCTGGCGCTGCTGTCAAATACTTGCTGGTCCGGCAAATATGAATCTCCAATCGTCTGATTCAGCTCTTATGGCGAGATTAAAGGGCGGCATTCGGTCAAGTGGCTGGCCAGGACCTCATGCTCCACTAACAGTTGTTTGTAGGACTTTAAGAACCTCAGGATCCCATGGTCAGTCAGGACTTTATTGTACTGGGTACTGTAATGCAGCGAGGCAACTGCAATTCTTTTCATCACTGAGAGCACTGACATCACGAACATTTTGCTTTTTGAAATCATTGAGGTAGAGGCAGAGGATGTTTTTCGTGCTTATTTTGATCCATGCCATAACATATGATGTTCCCCTTTAATTCTAAGTTTGTACCGCATGCCATCATGAACTCTTAGATCCCAGACATGTTGTCATGCAGCTGAACTCCTAGATCCCACTCAGCTTTTGATCAGTGAGATCGCTCCCTAGACTCAAGTAAAGGGAAGGGGAACAAGGCGGCTCATACTGATCTGGCTAAATGTAGTCATCAGTGTGATGGGAATGAGTCAGCCAGTGCAGTGAGTCAGAGATTCTGTGTTGAATGTCCCCGTGAGACCTGCTTGGTGGCTGAGCTGCACAAATACTCTTATTATCAGAGGGGCAATTAACATTGGCACTCTTTTCCCCCTAATTGAGAAAAGAACATTATACTTCCATGCTATAAATGGTCCATAAAAAAAAGTAATTGTGTAAAACTTCAAGATGTTTAACATCAATTCTTTAGTGTGTGCTAATGAGGAGTTGCCTGATCAGCAAGTTCACAAATATTGCTATGAAGATACGAGCTTGTCGGCTTTACACAGCTGGTACTTTACAGTCCAGCTTTTTGTGCTGTCTTGCAAATCAAAGCATTTGGCTTTAGAGGTTATTTTACCCATTTAACATAAAGTGTCACCCAATATATGAAAGGAAGACTCAATATAACCCAAAAAGAGAACCAAAAGAACTCACTTTGTGTTTTCTCATAGCTTATGTGCTGCACAAAGATGGAGTGGAATTGTGACTATTAAGGCTCTTCATGAAGCTTCCTTTTTACCGTTTGCATTTATCATGACTATGAATGTTGTTTAAGTGTTCACAATGAAGGCTACAAGAATAAGACTATATAAGTTCTCTATAAATAATAGTCTTTTCTTGGCATTGCTCATACTTTTAATAAAGACTGGTATCGTTCATGGAATCATTGCAAGGATAGATGGGAGAGAAAAGTAAAATGTTTAACACTTGTCAAGACAAGGCAGACATGGTTGGCCACCCAGTTGTTGCATGGGAGAATTACCTTGCTTGTGTGTGTTTGTGTGTGTGTGTGTGTTGCTCCGGCTTGCTTTCTTACTTGACAGATTGACATATCAAACAGTGGCAGGGGAAATGCTAGTGCTGATGCTTGGCTATGTTATTTCTCAATTGATACCTGTGAGGCCTGACGAAAGGTCTGTGCCAGGAATAACCGCTGCTGGAGTTGATTTATTATAACAACCTGGAGAAAGGTCATCTGTCCTTATCTGGGGCGAGCCGGTGACAGGTAAGTTATCCTATGGAGAGCCTAGCCGGGGCCTGCCTGCCTCACATTCCTCTCCAATTTGGATTCAGTGGTTGACTGAGCACCTGGCACACCTTAAATGTAAGCACAGGTAGAGTCACCTTCACACAGCCTAATCTTCCCTTGCAAGACTGTGCCACCCCAAGCCCCTCTGCCAGGAGAGGGCTCTCAACCTTTTGATGTTGCCGCGTGTCGTGCTGACCGGAGCTGGGCTGAAATACATAAAGACTGAGCAATGCAGTTGATATGGGCCCACTACAGGGAGGAGGTGGTCTGAAGTGTCCCTGCACATACCCCTGCAATAAAATCAGAATCAATAAAACACGATCAATCAATAAAATCTCCATTGCCGCCGTCTCCGCTGACTTGCCTACGCTCCAACATCAACAGGGCTCGTTGTGAGAGAGGTTTGAATGATCTCACTGAACAGATTGCAGCCCAGATTGCTTCTTAAACTCCTGCATTTATAAATAGGTGCTTGTTCCTGGTTTCATTTGCTAGATCTTTTCAGATATTTGATAAGCAGTGCACAGAATCAAAGGATCGGCACACGATTTTACTCCTACATAATGTATAACATTTAATATGCAGTCCGACACAACATATCGCATCCAATACATAACGAAATATAACTCATCAGAACTCAAGATTTCTCCTCTATCTCTTGCAGACTATTCTTCCCTTGAAACTACCATATTATGCACCTCGCTGTCTTCCATCATATTGCTAATATATGTATAGGAAAGCAGAGAATATTTGATATGATGTGGCATGTCCCACGTTATGCTGACTAAACACTGTTTTATTTCCCATTGGAAAGGGAGGCTCCCCTGCAGATCAATTTCTGTGCACATCCACCTATATTGCAGTATAAATTGGGTCCCACTCCACAGTATAATAAGTATGGATTGAAAATCTGTCCTAACAATAGTACGGCACTGGAGAATAGAGTAACATCTTGCGGCATCACAGCGTGGTGGTGTGGAACAAATAGCATTATGTCCCAGCACGTGTTGTGATACAGCACATCAACCTCATCATAGGAATCCAATGTCCCTCAATGTAAGCTAGCCCTCCCGAGGCACCAGATGGAGGGCTGCAAAATAGAGCTCCAAATCCCACTCACAAATCCGGGGATCACTTAGTTCTGATCAGTTCGCGTTCCGCAATGGATCGTGGACCTTGCTTCATTCGTCATTCTGTGCAGGTTTCCCCCTCTTGTGTTTGGGATTTCAGGCCTGATTTGTTTACTTGGTGAAAGGAAATTGTCCTAACATCAGATGCATTTGTTTCAGGCATGCCGCTGAATCATAAGAAGTAACAGAGGAATGTTTTTAGAGTGCTTCCTTTTAAGGAGACATATGAATTATCACCAAAAGGCTTTTCCTCTTTATGTCAACTGTGGACTATGGCTTTGCCAAACAGTTCAAGATATGTTGAGAGCTTTCAATGCCAACGTACAGAGAAGTTGGTGGAGTTTTTTCATACCCAGGAGGGCTGTAGGGTGCCAACATGACTAATGGGCCTCACCTGGGCCCACTATTGACTTGCCCTGAAATAACCAGGGATTGATCTGACTGTTTATGCCACTGCCATAATCTACCCTCCAATGATATGGCTTCTTGGCTATTTGAAAACTGCTGCTGAGGCCTGTTATTGATATCCACTGTAATACTGTAATATCAGATATGATCATGCAAGCTGCTCAATAAGGAGCAATGATATGAATTTGGCCTTACTTACATACTTACATAGAATTACAAGAATGTATGAGCCTGTATGCACTTTGTGGTTGTTTGAGGGGAAAAAACGAAAAAAGAACAGTGTTTGTGATAAAATTATGTCTGTTTATTAATTTTTATTTCTCAAAAATAAGTCTCAAAATATGAATGTGCAATGTGCATATTAATAAGACTCAAACATGATTTTAGGCAACCTCTCTTTGTGAATAACATTCATCATAAGAAAATCCATGCATTACAAAAGACCGCATGTGAAGACTGAAAGAAAAAGTAAGAGATATCCGCTGGGATGTCCTCACAATGTGTGTTCTTTTCTCTTGAGCATCACTAGTCCGAATTTCTTCAGTTTTCCATATGACTTCCCCAGCACTCAAAGCCTGGAGTGAAATGAGGTTATAAATTAAGTGTTATCCTCTTGATGTGCAAATCAAACGTGGCTGTGCCAGGCAGGCTATGTTACTTAACATCTTAACACTTAACACAACTTAACACCACCGGACACCTCAGCACAGTAGATCTAATCTGCACATGTTGTATTTGTGATTGTGTGGGCTATGTCGATTGTGTTTCTACATGTGTTTGTGCACGTGTGCCTGCTGCACCATGTAGGAGTGAGCGAATATGCAGCAAATACAGCAAACGCTTGTGCGTGCCTGATCTAATTGTACTGTATTCACTGTGCTTCAAAGTCATCGCTACAGCCAGCTTTCCTCTCCTAAACAGAGAAAGGAGAAAGCTAAGCTCTAAGCGGCTGTTCCAGCACTAGACTGTGGCCTTTCCATGTAGATGATTGATTCAGGTGCAGTGAGGAGGGAAAGGAGGGATCAGACTTTGGGCTGTGTTCGTTAATCACACTGTATTACCACACAGGAGGCATTTATCACCGAACACCAAAGGCTTCAGTCCACAGGGAACACTGAACCCAATCTCCCAGCTTACATACAATCCATCCAGGTCCACAAAAAGCAGCATTGTTGAGTCCTACCACATCCATTTATTCTACAAGAAGGGAATGCTCCAAAGAAAAACTATGAGGAGAAGCAGAGAGCGGAGATGAGGGGTTTGGAGAGACTGTGGTGCGTGCCCTAGGAAAATCTTAGTGCTGTTTTTCACCTCTTTATGTTTTACTTTTTTTATTTTCATCATTATTTTCATGTGACACAGGAAATTGCACCGACTATAATTTCTTCACATCCATAACAGGGACAGATTTATAACAAGGTTCTGATTAAATCTCACAGACATAAATAAGTAGTGCATTTGTGTGTGTGTGTGTGTGTGTGTGTGTGTGTGTGTGTGTGTGTGTGTGTGTTTCTGTCTGTCTACCAAGATTTTCTTGGGCCATGAATCCATGAAGCAAAAATCAGATCATTTATTTATTTCACACAGGAGATGTGAAATGGCCCCCGCAGTTCCACACCACTTTCTTCTTCAGTATTGGCCCACGGGAGCCTCATGTACAAGCTGCACTACACACCCCCCTAACATCAGACATGAACCATGGTAATGTTTTTCCCTGTGTGTGTTTGGGGAGGGGGGCTTTTCCTTTGTCCCCACAGTGAAAGCCGAACTAAAAGATACTTAATGGTGCTCAGCCACTCACTGGAGAGACGCTAAGCTTTTAACATGTTCATATTGCCCCGATCCCCCCACGGGGATCATTACACTTTCAATTTATCTCATCTCTGTGTTTGTTTACTTGTACTCTTAAAAAGGTGTGAAATCTTACGGTACCTTTTTGTCAATGCGGCATGCCCCTTTTTGACAATAAAGATACAGAAAACAAGAGGTTATGTTTTCAGCGCTTGATGTTGGTTTAGAGTGCGATGTGGTGGCGTGGTGGGGCTGTTGGTTCCTCTTGGATGGGCCCATGAAAGGCGCATTCGCTGTTGTCGTTCTTAATTCCTGGTGCCAGCTATTTGCTAAACTGCACGTTATAATTTCCCCAAACAGCAGGCTTACCATGTCTCAACCAGGCCGATGTCACTGAATCTTTCTGTATGGAACAAAGGATTTTAATGATTCATCAGACCAGGCCACCTTCTTCCATCACTCCATGGTCCAGTTCTGACGCTTACGTGCCCATTGTAGGCGCTTTCGGCGGTGGACAGGGGTCACCATGGGCACTCTGACTGGTGTGTGGCTACGCAGCCCCATACGCAGCATGCTGCGATGCACTGTGTGTTCCGACACCTTTCTATCATAGCCAGCATTAACGCTTTCAGCAATTTGTGCGACAGTAGCTGTTCTATGGGATCGGGCCAGAAGGGCTAGCCTTCACTCCCCACGAGCATTAATGAGCCTTGGGTGCCCATGACCCTGTCGCCGGTTCACCGATTGTCCTTCCTTGGACCACTTTTGGTAGGTACTAACCACTGCATACCGGGAAAACCCCACAAGACCTGCTGTTTTGGAGATGCTCTGACCCAGTCGTCTAGCCATCACTGGTCGAGGTCACTCAAGATCCTTACTCTTGCCCATTTCTCCTGCTTCCAACACGTCAACTTCAAGAACTGACTGTTCACTTGCTTCCCAATATATCCCACCCCTTGACAGGTGCCATTGTAACGAGATAATCAACGCTATTCATTTCACCTGTCAGTGGTTTTAATGTTGTGGCTGATTGGTGTATAATGGTGCACTGCAGAATATTTTGGTCTCACCTGCCGATGACTGGCATATTGTCATGTGTGGGGGTCCTGTGTAAAACCCAGTAGCCTCTGCTGTCTCTCAATGCAAAACACATTTTGTTCATAGGGAGTCCTAGCCCGGGATAAATCACGTTTACATTGAAGTGCACAGTGTGACAAAGTAAGGCGGTATGCCTGATTCCCCTCTCCTCGCCACATACCTTAAAAGCATAGGCACAGGAACGGGCTCCCCCAGGACCTTGGCACTGATGCTTGATAAGCTAACGCAAACAAACGCCTGTTTGTGCACAGATTTGATGAATGCCGGTGCTTTTTCATGCTAAGAAGACAAACAACGTCTAAGGGCGGGTAACCAGTGTTGTTTTTAATTAACACACCACACTTGCAATCACAGCAATAAACCTGTCTGCCACTGTTATCTAATAAAAGTAGATAAAAGTCAAAGCTGTCTCAGCAGTCTGCATTGAGGTGAGCCTTTTGTTTCCCTGCATCCTTTCAGTGGATGTCCGTGAGCTGCAGGGAAATATATATTGCAGCTTTTTAATGTCACCCCGCATTTGGAGGCTTCAGTTCAGTGGAACAGCAGCAGGATGAAATTCCCCTCATCCTGACGGAGTGGCAGGTCATCCAGAAATTTGTATTCATGGGTGCAAATGGAAATGGAATGACTGAGAGAGGCGTCCTGCAGCGCCAGCCCCAGTTACTGATGTGCAGTGGAGGGAAGAGAGTGACATTTAACTGTGTGAGGATGAGTGGCCTCTGCCCAGCTTGAGTGCTTTGCAACTGTGCTGAACAGCAGAGGCGCATATAGAAGCAGGCTATGGCTGATCATTATAGGGACAGGCAGGACAGAGGGGTGCTGAGAGGAATGGGCTACAGAGCTGAGGGAGCCATCTCGGCTTGCCTCCGCCTTGCCGCAGTCAGAGGAGACAAACAGGAAAATCAATACTCCCACTCAGGACAGTTCACTACAAGGGGCTCCCTCAGCACCGCTGTCTGTCAGACTCAGTCCCTCAAGCAGGATGAGACAGGAACTGCTGACAAGGTAGGTGTCAGAGCACACTGTTAGAGAGCGGCTGAAGCCATGTTCAGCACCGCGGACAGCTCCGAAGACAGAGCCTGCCCAGGCTGGTCCCAAGCTTGCCTGCCCTTTTCTCTGTGTTAACATATGGTCCCATTTAATGCATGGGAGTGTGAAACTAGTGTCAATGTATAGCAGGTCCCTTTTCAGTTTGGCAAGGGCATCCATTCTGTATGCACGCCATTAACAGTGAATCAAAAAGAGTCATCTGCATACACCAAAGTTGACTTCCGGCAAGCACGCCACATTACCATGCACTTGCTGTGTGGGCTTTTCTTTCCAGAAAAAAATCATTCCAGTAATAGCCCTGTAAATCGAGAGGAGGATAGCAACAGCAACAGTCAAGTTTACCCTCAGTATTTCTTGTGCGTGTGTGTATGGAGAATGAGAGGGCCATCAATGAGGGCTGCCAATGGTAATGAAGCCACCACTATAAATGGGCCAGTCATTCATGATTAACTGGCGTGTCATGCCTGAAGTAATTGCCTTAATTAGCTATTGAACAGGTTTCAGGGTTAATGGGACAACAGGTTGGCAGTGAATGTGATTTACCGTTGGAAGTTAATGATTTTACTCTCATCTTCCCCTCATTCCTCGAAATGATTTGATTAACAGTATGGGAGAAACAGATCCCCTTGTTTGTTAATACAAAATCAATTTCATGCCTGGCTGAGCTATCTCTGACAGTGTTTTTGTTGGGCGAGCAAGGTCTTCAGTCAGCCACTGGAGACAAGACAAACAGGGAGAGGTCTGTAGAAGAGAGCAGACGGTAAATCTGCTGCTCCGAGTGCAGTGCAGCTATGTTGGGAGCTGGGAGCTGGCAGCCCTCCCATCCTGCCCGCAAATTTACCTCCACTAAGCTTTTCTGTCATGACTAGCGGCCAATCCAGTGTGTTTTCCACGAGACTGTGTCAGAGGAATGAGCCTACGCGAGTAATTGGGAAGCAGGTACTGTAAAGTCTCCCCTGTGAGGCGAGATCAATGTGTTTTGAAACATTTGTGCGAAATGCCAGAGGGGAGAAAGTGTAAAGATATTGTCTTCAAATCCTCATATTCCAAGGCCGCTTAATTGGCAAAGCCTTGGTCTTCTATTGAATGGAGGTCAAAATAAAACAGCCTTTTTACTGTTAACCTCAATTTTTCTCACTGAAAACACTTTAGACAAACAATTTGGCTCTGCTTCTTTGTGGCATATTGTGCCTGCAGCATGGTTGGGGTATTTTGGCAGAGCTCGCAAGCTGGTTTCAGAGCTGGTGGGGAATCACTATAGAGATATTACAGCCTTTCATTTTCTTTTCTTTCTCTGACACAGATTGGTTTTGCATATAAATACCCATGATTACAATAGTCTCATAGCTGCAGTATGCATCCAAGCCAGATGTGTTTCAACAGTGATGTAGGACATTAACTACATTAGTTCACTTTGTTTCCAATGACAACATACAGTACATGGAAACACAGCTGTTTGTGTCAGCTGAATTGTACACTGACTGTAGTTATTTTAATATTGTGAGTTATTACTATGGAGGGGTCTGTGTCCTGCATTCCTGCATAAATGGCTCCTAAAATATGGTCTGATCTTCATCAAGGAATAACAATAGATAAACAACGTGAATACCACATACTTTTACATGTTTTTATTGAGCACATTGTTCAAACATTAACAGCCTCAGCTGGAAAAATTGAACTCTTTGGCAAAGGGAGGAGAGAAAACACTGCATACAGTAAAACCTCATCCCAACCGTGAAGCTTGGTGGAGGGAGCATCATGACTTGGGGCTGCGTTGCTGCCTCAGGGCCTGGACAGCTTCAAACATTGAGGGAACAATGAATTTAAAATTGTGTCAGGAAATTGTACAAGAGAATATCAGGGCAACGGTCCGTAATCTGATGCTTAACAGAGATTGGGTCATGCAGCATGACAATGACCCTAAGCACCTTAAGCCTATTGAAATATTGTGGCATGACCTGAAGCAAGCCATTCATGCAAGACATCCCAAAAATATCAATGAACTGAAACAGTTCTGTAAGGAGGAATGGTCCAAAATACCTCCTGACCGTTGTGCAGGTCTGCTCAGCAACTACAGGAAACGTTTGGTTGAGGTTGTTGCTGCTAAAGGAGGTTCCACCAGTTACTAAACCTCATGGTTCGCATACTTTTTCCAGTCCAAGCTGTTAACATTTGAACAGTATGTTCAATGAATACATGAAAAAGTATACACTTTTGTGTTTTATTTGTTAAATCACGTTGTGTTTATCTATTGTTATGACTTAGATGAAGATCAGACCATTTATACAAGAATCCAGCTAATTCAGAAGGGTTTGCAATTTTCTTTCTCACAATTGTAGCTCTCAAAACATGCAAAATATTGGTTCTGCAATGCTGAGGACCAAGAGACAATTTGACTACCTCAGGTTTTCTTCATAATCACTCACTGGTCACCTTAACATATTCTAGCCCTGAGGTTGCCTTTGCATTTTTCGGCATTCTAAAGAGGATTTGATAAAAAAAAGGCTTTGCTGGAAACAGATCTGTGGAGAATAAAGAACCCTGACAATTGCTGATATCGCCCTGGTACCTATAGATTAAAGGCATATGGAGTAGTAAAAAGTAGAGAAGTTTCTGCTGAACTGCAAAAAAAACAACTCACTACCCCCTGGGAGCCATAAAAGCGCAGGCAGCGCAGTAGAGGAAATGAAGTGTGAGTGTATTTCATAGCTTTACTTGGGCTGGAGGCTGAGGTTAAGGCGACCTCAGAAAAAAAAACATATCTCCATCAGTCATAGCGGAGATGAACAAGGGAGGAATATGTAGGAGGAGGATGATTAGCGCGCTAGGGTCCTCAGTCCTGGCTTATAGTGTCTGGAAGCATCTCAACCGCAAAGCCGGTTCCATCTTGCATCTTCTCCTGTGCAGTGTCACAAGACCAGCAACAAAGTTTATTATGTGCGCCTTCCACAATATTACATCAATCATGACCGCGCAAGTCTGGCTGTTTATTAGGCAGTCTCGAATTGTTGTGACTCCACACACTTCAGGCTCAAGTAGTTTTTTCGCTTTTCGTGAGCAAAAGAAGGCTTCTGTAGCAGTGACAGGTGCGCTGTCAATGAGACAGCAGTATGCAGACGAGGGCTTTTCCCATGGGAGACAGATGAAACCAGAGTGTTAGTGTTCCCCTGTCACTCCGGAGACGGCGAGTCCTGCATTACGTTTGATCAGGACAATGATGAAGTTTCAGCATTTGCAGAGCAACAGCAGCAGAAAAATGTGAACACCGTAGACATTTTATATACATGTCATTTCTCTCCGCGCCCCTGTGATCAGCTTGTCAGCATTGCCGATTCCTTTGTTCATTGAGCAAGTCGTTCTACTCAGATTGTCAATGAAACTTTGTGTCTGTGAGCCAGCTAAAGCAGTCAAAGCGCCACTCATCTGTCAGACAGAGCTGTTACTCTCTGGCCTCTGATAATAGCAAGGCTGTGGGGGATTTTCTGCAGCAGTCTTTTCAACTATTCAGGAGAAATTCATTCTGAAATATTTGATGTCTGACTGGCATAATAACACCTCATATAGGCCGTGAAGAATTTTTGCTGTTTTTTCCCACATGGGTTGAGGAAAAAAATGGAAAACAACTATTTACAGACAATAATGCCTCTTTTTCTTAAACAGACTATAGGTGAATAGCACCAGAACTATGTGTGAGTGCTGAAATGCTAGGAAAATTCAACAGCGTGTAACTGTACCTACTCATGGCAACCCATGTTATCCCGTTTTGCCAGTGGAGCAGTTTAGGTTACATGTCTGAGATACTCTGTGAAGCTCATCCTGTAATGTGAGCTGATCTGGCTGTAACTAAAGCCGAAGGAGCTGTGGGGCTGTCAGCACCGGGCATGGCTGCTTTTCTCCTACCAGGCTGCTACAGGAGATGGGCTGTCATACAGCAGGATATCAGTGAGGAGATGAATCATGGATGTTATCAGCTGAAGATCTGGGGCCACACTGGTGCTCCTTCACTCAAAACTCTCTAGTGGATGAAGGAATCTGCTCGGCCCTGCCCTCCAGAGATGACCTGGGCCGATAGCTAAATGCTCAAGGGCAGCGGGCGAACTTGAGGTCCTGCAATGCAAGACTGCACCGTGGCTACATTTGTCTGATAATGATGGTCAGAGAACCTGACTCCTATCTCTCCGGCTGTTCTCGGTGGAAACGCCCCGTCCACAGCAGAGTGGGAGGGAGCAGGATTATCTGACACAGGCATCACACGAAAACACTGCGAGCTGTGAGAGGGATTCGCCTGACCCTGTCAGAGCTCCTGACATACTCCACAGCTTCACTACACTAACAAGCATCAGAGGCATACCCCTCAAAGCAACACAGGATCCATTTACCGCCGTAGTGTACTGCGTCGGAGGCATCAGGCGTCTGCCGAGCATCACGGCATGCTCTTTCATTTTTCTTGTTTGTCATATGTGAGATGGCGATGAATCTGTGATTTACAGACCAATAAAAGCCTAATTCAGGGATTTGGACTGGGAGATATGATAGACTGCAGCATGATGTGCTGGCTGCCGACTGAGCTGATGGACTAATAGAATGTCGCTGTGTCCATCTGTGGGTCCATCTGGTGTGATGGGCAGGAAAAAAGGGTGCTAACAGCAGCCGTCTAGTGGAGGACGGACAACGCACAGTCAAGATTATGCACACAACATGACCTGACATGAGATGACGCAGCAAAGCATACATTAGCTCATCACAACGCGTTGGGTAGGAACAGAAATAGTTGCAGGTATTAGCTGAGAGAGAGCTACTCCCTGGCATGTAGTTGGGTTTCTCTTTCTCTGAAATAACCTGTGTGTGTGTGCAGCTCAGAGAGACATAAGGGGAGTCTGTGTCCTTTTGTGTGTGTGTGTGTGAGAGGGTGTGGGTGTTTGTGTGTGTGTGTGTGTGTTTTCATGTGTGTTTGGTCATGGTTAAATAAGAAAAATGAAATGAAAACTCGGATCCCCCAAAGGCAAGTGTGTACGCGTATCCACCATCCACCACCTCCACACCCTTACTTTCCACCGTGTTGTTTCAATGTCAAACTACTGCCTGTTTCATTTGTGAGCTCTGCCATACGAAATTACGGTGCCTTACTTTTCATAACTATAGCTACAAACCTGATAGGAGAGCAGGCTAACTAGCTACACTATAGAAGGCCAACATCTCCCTGCTCTATTTCTTTGGTTGAAATGCCACTATTGATCGAATGGTTGAGGAGAAGCCCAGCACTTTGTGAGGTATGACCTTTCTTATAGTGTTGCATGATGAGATCGATTATAGCCATACACATTATGTCCATGAAGCGCAGGGTATATTTCCCCCCCGTTGGTATTGATCTCGTATCGTTTTGAGGCAAAGTAGTGAAATAAAGCAGTATGAGGATTTTTATCTGCGAGATGTTCCCTGGATCGATAAAGAGCAACATAAAGTATTACATTTCATCTTTAACCAGGATGTTTTTGGAATACCTCTTTTTCTGAAATGGGCAACAAAGTAGTGCACAGGAGGACAATTTTATTTGCCACAGTCAATAACAATAAAAGCTGCCAATTAGAACCATTCCTGTGAGGCCTGGGGAAAGGTCATTTCGACAGTCTCATATTTTCCCCCGAATGTCCCTCGCACAGTCCAGAGCACGAGCTGCACACCAAATTTTGTCACAGCAAGGACGGAGGGTGGAGAAATTTCGAGCGTAATCCAAGGGCAGGATCTGATGACGTCGTGGTTGCCGGCGCGTCTGCCAACGTGGGCTGCTGGCAGCAGATTATACATGTGTGATGAGGCGACGGGGAGCACGAGTCTGACTTACCTTCAGCTGCGAGACGAGATGGAGATGGAACAAAAGTAGCAGTTGTATGATGAACCACTCTTTTTTTGTACAGAGAAATGAATACCCTTGTGTTAGTGTCTCATTGGTTGTACGTGTGTGTGCATGCATGTCCATTCCTATAGGTTATGTGTGTGTGTGTGTGTGTGTGTGTGTGTGGTACAGCATCTATGGCTGGGATATGTATTGCTGGGTGGGGCTGTGTTGCGGTCTGTGCCCCTGGCTCTGCAGGTGTCTGAAGATCAGCCAGGTCTCCATGATGGTGCAGTATTACCTCAGCCAGGAGAGGAGAGGAGGGGAGGGGAAAGGAGAGGAGATGAGAGGAATCAGACAACTCTTCAATGCCCTGCGGCTGTCAGTCCCACAGCCACACTCCATTTAGCTGCAGCATGCATACAATATTGGTCCATGTGCACGTTTGAATTTCATACAGCTCATCTTTCACTATTTCACCTGTCCTATATCCTGTCTTGTGATGTGTCTGTACACCAAGGTGACATCTGAAAGATACTTGAAACGTACTGTATGTACTGCACCTGTATGTTGCTGCAGATTATATGGCTTTCCAGCCAAAGAGACAGTGAGAACGACGTAGCACAGTAGCTTTTCAACTGTTGGTTAGCTAGCGATGATGGTACCTGGCATTTCATTTCAATTCGTTTTCGGTAAAATCAGCCCATTAGAATGGATGGTTTTACCCTCTGTTAAGAATTCCCCTGGAATTTTTTTTTTTTTAAACTGTAGAGTTAAAAGAAATATCCGCATAGCGTCTACTTTCCTGAAATGCCTTGAAAGCAGGCTTATCACACTGTGGCATGTGATTGTAGACTTACTAAAACTGTTACCTATGGCCAGTTTTCCGTTTTATTCAGTGATTAAAAAATAAAAAATCTCACAGCCCCAGTGTCCACCACTTTGCTGAACATGTTAATCACACAGACTCTGAAAAGTATTTTAATACGTGGCCACATCAAAATGAACTCACCACAGGCCCACGGACATTATTGTTCTTTTCATCAATGTGTTTCAATTCCCTTTTTCTATTACATTTCTTCTCGGCCCTTCACTTATTTACTATTACGTTTCTGGCAATTCACGTCATGGTGAAATAGATTTTATTTGCTTAGATATGAAGACATGAAATCAAGATACACTAAAGCACCAGTTCAAAGTGGGATTTCAACCAAGTGCCATGCCGAAGACATGCATACTAACAACAACTCAGACTTCAGCTCTTATTAGTCACTCACACTGTAGCGCTTTCACAGATTGCTGAGCACCGAAACACTTACACCATTTCAGCATTGTTCCTCCCTTACATCCTCCGTTTAAATGAAGGTTTCTCAGACGGTTTTAATTGGAAACCCCGGAGCCCATAAATACCCCTCGCAGCACCTAGGGGACACTGGCTATGCAATTCATTTGCAAATCAATTATTTAGCAGATACCAATAGAAAACAATCTGCATGATCAAAACTATCAAATGAAAGGAGCTGAAATAATCCAACAGTTCCAGTTTGGTTGATGTTTAATCTTATTTTTCCCACAGCAGCGCCTCCAGATTCTGACCTTACTCAGGCTGAAAGTTGGGTAGAAATAGTTGAGTCAGAAAATACTTTTGCTGTCCAAAGTAATAGCATGTATTTGATAGATCCAATAGGGAAAAAAAAATCTCCAGTTTGCAATTATCCTGGTCTTTAATCTGCTTTTTGTTTGTATTGTATTATTGTGCTTTGCAACATGGCTCACTCTGTCTCCCAGCAGAGCGTATTGGGCTCCCGAGTAGAGGGACCGGTGGACTGTAGCCAGGTCTGCACAGCACAGGCGAGGGTCATTATCCTGGTGGAGTTGAGCTGCCTCCTAGCCAGCCGTAATAGGGTCCATTTTTTCCACTATAATAAACAGACAATAAGGAGAGAATAGTCGTGCTTGGAGACATCGAACACACAAAGCAGACAGTGCAACAGTGAATATTTCGCAGCCATAATACTTAATGATCTCTTTGCGTTACATTTGGTGGTTTCATTTTATTTCCCCCAGATCCCTGGCTCTGACGCGCCCCGTTTTTTTACTGTGCTGTGCTGCAGAGCTTGTAGGGCAAGCCGGTGAAATCCTCTACACAGAGCTCTCAGCACTGGCCTCTTCAGCAGTGGAGGGGGTTCATGGCCATAATAGCATATCAGCGATGGGTATTTGATATCGCTGCTGTAGAACAGAGACATAATCCAGTTTGTGCCCAAAAAAAAAGAATAAAAATGATAATTCAACTGCGGCTGAATAATCCCCTGAAATAACAAGCTTATAAGCTAAAACCCTCTATAATTTTTTATCTGGAATCTTCCATACAGTGGCACCACAATGACATCAAAGCAGGAGTGGAAATTCATGGCTAACAAATCAATAGACCGAAGAGTCGCATTAAAGCTTAATACATGGCAAAGTGGAGCTTTGGGAAAGCCATGGGGTTCAACTTGGCAAGAGATACAGGGAGAGACTGGATCAGAGATATCCACCCTACTATGCCACTCATCCCATTGTAGTCTGAGGCTTAAAGCCACTGGGTCAGTTGAACTGGAATTAGTTTGGCTTGAGCACTGCTTTGATTTTACAGGTTGGGTTGTCAAATGTTACATTTTGATATAAAAGACCCTGCGAAAGCCAGTAGGCCTGCTGCTAAAATGCAATGAACATATAACGTATTTAGAAAGGAAACGATCCTACGGTCATGATTTGTTTCCCAGACCGTTCTGATAATAGTGGTATTTTTTTGCCTCGCGAATGTGTCGGTGTCCTTGTTGAGATCTCAGCATTTTCCAGAGAGAAGTGCCAAAGTGAGCAGCATGGCCTCACTGTGGTAATTAGGGATGGAGGGCTGTGACCCTGCCTCACTCAAGGACACAGCTCTTGCAGTGCAACTGTCTCTCTACCATTGCAAAAGCCTTCATTGCTTCATCCCTGAATATTGCCTGGGGAACATCATTGTAAAATGGGGTTGCCCATTCTTTGACTTTTTATCTGAACGCCACATCATTCCATATTGGATCTGTCTCCATGTAGGGACTGCAGCACAGAGGGAATCAGTGATACATTACAGTAGATCATTTCATCCTTCACTACAACCCTGCTTGGGTCCCACTCTGCTTGCTTATATATATTCAAAGCACATGCTGAAATGGCCTTTGAGGCTGCAAAAAGAAAACACAGAGAATTGCGCTATAATATAAATGAAGAATTTCATGCTGTGACAACACTGCTCTGTCCAGGAAAGATAGGGTGAGAGCACATAGATTAAAAAAAAAAGAATTCATCTGAATTTGTCTCACTTTGCATCAGGTCCTTGGAGGTCTGCTCTAATAGGACTGAACACTTGGCTCTTTGGGCTGCATGCAGTCTGAGGAAAGGATGAGGCATGAGGAGATGGATTAGCTGGATGCTCAGCTACACGAGGAAGCCATGTCATCCTCGCACTGAGCCGTGGCTGGCAGGGGCCGCGCGTCCTCCCCAAGACTGCAGCGGTGCACGGCACCAGTAATAAATGGCGGAGGAGTCCAGATGCTGGATGGCCGAGGTGAAAAGAGAGATGAACACAGTAGCAGGTCCAAGCTATTACTGGGGTCTCCTCATTCCCTTAACGCCAGTCCTGTGGAGTCAACTTGTACAAAGAGGCGAGCTGAATATGTCAACAGGTTCTAATCTTGCAACTGAGCACACTGACTCGGTGCACTCAATCGGTTGTCATTTATGATAGCTTTGAATTCTAGGCCTCATGTTGTTCTTGTTTTGCTATGATATGTTTGTCAAACAAAAATCCCCAATCGGGTGGTTTAAACCACGTAACTGAAATGTCTCTTTTTGCATCTCCCCCCTTGACGATACACTCACACACAGCTTTCCACAAATATGCGTTTCAACAGAGAGGTCAGAGTAGAGAGTCATCCGCAGTGCAATTCCCCCAGAGCAGCTTGGTGCCTTGCTCAAGGGCATTTTGGCATTGATAGTGGCCATGGTAGATGTAATATTAGCCACTAGTCCCCAGTCAACAAGCTCACAGCTGGAACAGTCCCTTCAGGTGATGCCGAGGATCGAACCAGTAACTCTACCTGTAGGCCAGCCTGGAGGGAGTAAATTTAACTGGCCCCTTGCATAAGGAGTGCACTGAAGAGCAAACACTGACGGTTAAAGGTTGTTTGTGTCTGCTATTAGGTATTCCATCACACAGAGCACAAAAATGTCCTTGAGAAAATGAATTTCAGGTAAAGCCGGGA